>KN891427.1:0-12782 GCA_000934455.1 Apostichopus parvimensis
ACGAAGGAACGTTGCAAACTTCCTGTTCCAGTGCAACACGACAACACATGGAAAATACAATATGTGTGGTTTACAATAATATGATATTTTGGATAAAATTGTCAAATGGTCGAGTTGCTTTGTTACATGCATCTTGATGAAACTGGTTCAAGTTACGGTTATTTGTCTATAATTGACAAACATGCCCATTGCATTTTAGAAGTTTTATCACTCGTAACCGGAGCAACTCGACAATTTGTTCAGTTCGAGAAGATATGTATTAACATGTTCATATAATATTCTGATTTACAGGCTGTTACACAGGAAGCATTCAGTTTCGTTTTTGCTGAAAGCTGATGAATATACTTGACCTTTATTCCACCCTCCCCCCCCCCTCCCCCTCTATAAAGTTGCCTCAAATAGTTAGTGATCCATTTAAGGCTCCCAACATGGGCGTCCGCATGCAGAAAGAATTTACCGGGTACTGGGGAATTTGTCTGGAAAGGAGAGGTGTAGCAATACAATGAGGCTCCCGAAACAGAGTCCATAATCACCGCATCTTTGATTTGGAGAATTGTTATTTTTATATTTGGCACCACTATAGACGCCCGGATATGGCACTCTCTGGCTTTCTCTGTTGAGGATAATAGATCCCTTGAATTCCCATTTTGGTGGGTATCGGGAGGGCGTCGGTGGTTATATTTTTCGCTACTTTCGCTACGGGCCCCGGGCATTGACTTAGTTACGCCGTTTGTTCTGGGGGTCTTCGGCTACCAATAACATATGTGAACTTCGACCTGACCGCTTTACTTGATTTCCAGTTGATTTCTTTCCTTCATATACAACGATACAAGACAAATCAGTAAACCGCAAACATGCATAGACACTCACAGTAATTTACGAGAGATCAGCATCATAAAAACATACATAACAAACTACTTTCTTACTTACTTCACAAATAACCAGTAGCGGAGCGTCCATACAGTCAGGGGGCGGATGCCCCCCCCCCCCTCACGGACTCAAATGGACTGCTGGCGCCCTTTTCAGCTTTTTACCACTTTTAACTTATTTGCGATTATTGACTTTTTTATTGCGCTCTCATCTACCTATTGACATTTGTCACATTTTGTTGGTGTAATTTTCTGACAAAATGGCGATAACACCTATTTATTCATCGTTTATCTGCAAATTAGCAAGGCCCGGAAAGGGTCATTTCCGGGGATCTAGAGTTTATCTTTACTCAAAAAAATTCTGTACGCTCCGCGCCAACCAATGGTGGCGCTCCGCTTAGTTAGTGTCGAAAGCGCCCCTACAGACCATTCTCGCCCCCCCCCCTGACCAATACCCCTAGCTCCGCCACTGCAAATAACCACTCATCCTCTGAAGCTGGCTGTTCGGTTTAGACCGAACTTGGTCTAGTTAGTTATCCAACGAGGCCTATGTATATACTGCTGCTTTACTCATTCATATATCCAGATACGTCATTCATTAGTCTACCTCCAGTGACGTATATCAAATGACCTCCACGTGCTGGATTAAGAAACCTTATTTAGTTTGTTTGCTTTACAGGAGACTGTCTAAAATCACAGAAAGACATGTCATAAACACAGGGTGGTATGAAGATTCCAAAAAGTGGGGGGGGGGGCAACAACAGAGGGGCACTTTCTCATTCCACAACCACCACTCGTTATGCTAGCTATAAACCGATACACACTGGCCATATCACTTAAATATATATGATTTGTTAGTATACTATTATGGTGCACGTGAGTAATTAAAATAAAATATTATAATTAACAAGATATCCCAAAGACAGTGCTTCATCAAAGTAGCACATTTTATTTGCCAGTAGAGCACATTTGCTAGTTTTGAAAATGGTGGGCCCCCCCCCTCCGGCTCCTACCCCCTGCATATACAACGTTTGACCGAAATAATGACATTTTCACGGGTTATACTGTGCTAAGTGCTAACTTGTTCCACAGTGCGAGGTGGCATGATGTATGTGGATTTTCTACTCAGAGTTTAGAATGGCCGGGATGGTGAAGTTGATATCCAATGGTAGGTGTCAGAAATCTCACCCCGGTGTATACGGATGAGTTTGTGCCTGGATGATCCGCATATGTAACAAGATGTGAGGAAACGATGTCAGGACCGTGACACGACGATTTTAATATTCTTCAAGAAGAAACGGTGGTATAGGTCAAACTGCAAACAAAGAGAGGAGGAGAGGGGGTTATCAGGGGGCATATACAGTAAATTTGTAAAAAAAAAAAACATTGATAACAAGTAAACTTTATCAAATTAAATGCAACATGTTAATTTGGTAATGAAATAACACATTACCATTTTTTTTAACTTAAGGTATTTTGATGATGTTAAAAATGCGCCATATTCTCATAACATTAATCAAAATCATTGTTGCAAACTTAAGAGAAATGTATTAAAATTTGCGCTTTGTTGAGAATTTAAAAAACTCAAATAATATAATCTGTCGTACAAATGCACACATGAGGTAGCTTTATGATTTTTCCTCTCACATGCAAAGTTATACATGCCCCACTAGTGATCTTCGAAATTGGTCTCCACCCCTACTCCTCTCTCGGTCCCCGATCAATTTCGCTGTTCCCACGGTATGTTCCCAGTATGAGGAGATGGGGTGGGGGTCAGGGGATGCTACCCCGGACATGGGATCTCTTATGCATGGGGCCATCGGAAACATAGAGGGGCTCTGGAAAAATTATGTCATAAACAATACTGGATTCTCATGTCATAATTACCTTACAAAGTGAATAAATGGGACGGCCTCTATATGTTATTAAGTTGACCCACAATATCCATACATTTGTCAACACAAAATTACATACCCGTATTCAGGGATTATTTCATCGACTGAATGTAAGGAAGTTCATCAAAGTGCAAATTTTCCATGTGGATATAGCCTATGTAGTCAATCTTTTTGTAAAGCTGTCAGGCATGTGCCCGATATTAGCAGTCAAATATAAGACATGGGTAATTCATTCGAATGATTATCTTTCCTTTCAATCAGTACTGATGAGGCCTACATCTGCATAAATATTATACCCTGCAACAAATTTCATGAAAGGCTGCATTTTGTATAGATATTAATACGTTGATTGTATATCGTCGTGTATAATATATACAGAATACTATTTCAAATGAGGAGTTTTATTGTTTTTATAATTAAAACATCGTTTTGCCTTTAATATTCTTCCCTTCCATAATGGTCAAAATTTGATCCAGTCCTCTACACGATGAGTTTTGGGTGATCGAATATTTCATAGCGGGTTCACTTATGCAATTTAGCCGAGCGAAAAAGAAGGTCTGTAGACAAAACAGTTAAAGTGTTCACAAATTAATAGTCGGAATGATCGAAGCTTCACAATTACGGTTCCAAAAGATATCTCCTTCAATAACGAAATTATATGTAAGCTACTACAAAACTGATCAACTCGCGTTACCATTCGGATCCACAAGCGCAGGCAGCCTTCGTGGCGCGAGGGGCAAATAAACACTGCTGTCCCCATTCTACAGATTCTGGTTATGTTTAATTAAAGCCTGTGTCGACCTCAGAGCCAACTACGATACCTTTTTTTTTTGTAGTAGCCTACAGAGGGTGAGATGGTATACGTTGTCTAAGGAGAGGGGGCTAAGGGGGAGTTGGCTCCTCCCCCTTTAAATTTTGTTTTGAGAAAACGAAGGGTGCTTAGATGTACAATTTTGTTCCAGTATTTGATGTGTTTTGTAACACATGTACAATGGTGATGTAGCCTACAGTGTAGTCCCACTCTAGATCTTTTTGTGATATTTTATCTGCCAATGGGGCTGAGGCCCCCGGATTGTTTTCTTGGGGTTAAAGTAACCCGAAAGTATTCTTGTTTGCGCCCACCTTCCCCACCTCTACGACATTGATTGTACAGTTTCGCGGTACTAGATAGAGCTTAATTTAGTTAAGGTTAGTAGAATAAAAAGTATCAGGAGGGACACTCAAGTCCCCATCAAGGACTCTATAGGAGACCAAATAAAAAAAATTTAAGACACAGAGAAAGCGTATTTGACAACGCCCTGAACTTTCTTGGGCATCGACGTATTCCATAGAAATCGACGTATTCATACATTTATGTACGTATATTTATAATATTTTCGATGTTTTGGAGCGTCGCTGGCGGGACAGTGCCATTGATCTTGATCAAAGGTTAAAAGAAAAAGAAAAAAGAGGGGGAAGGAGAGAGCCAAAGCAAGAAATATTGCATTAGTGAAAGATCGTTGACGGAAGTTACTAAGGTAACGTTACCCTGCTCTTGTCAGCTATTAATTTAGCATGAAAGTCGACCTGACCGCTGGTAACGTACATTTCGTCGCTTCCGTGGAGACCACTGAAAACGTTGATGAAAAATCTGTTTTAGTTAATACTAAGTCCGGAAATGAAGGTATATAAATACTCCAAGATAAAAGAAAACATGATTAGCACTGGTATATCAAGTTACAATGAATCAGTTAATATATTTTGGCTTGTCCTAGGCACCTTAAACAGTTTTCAATGTTTTCTCTATTTCGTGGAATAGCTACCATCTCTTTCTTACTGTTACTAGGCACAGCCATCGGAGTATCGGTACAGTATAATAAATACAATAGGCCCAGCCTTTGGTTAGCCAGGCTTCATACAGTCCAATGTGGCCCTAACCCCGTCTGGCTGAAAACCTGAAAAAGTTCCAAACATACAAAACAAAAGGTTAAGTTTGGATAGCTGACTAACTCTAGTTGTTAGCAGCAACTAACTGATGTCAGATTTGTTGTAATTAAAGACAACATGTTTTTATTTATGTAGGGGTATAATAGTAAATACATAAAAACTAAATCAGACTAGGCCTAGCCTACTACAGTACTATTACTTACCCCACTGAACTCTAAGGCTAGGCGTCAGCTATGTTGCTTGTCAGGTAGATCAGAGCAGGATATTTTGTCTGCTAGATTTGCCATCAAACAACCGTAATACCGTGTGTGACTATGATCTTTGTATAGAAGAAGAGATCAAAGAAAAGACAATTTTATTTTTTAAGACCCTGATTGCGCTAGCGTAGACATCATATATACAGTACAGTAGTACAGCGTTAAGCACACAGACATGATGGTACAGTATATGGTAAACATCTTAAAGTAAGGGCGTTAACGTTATTTTAATTAAGAGATAACGGTGATGACGATCTGGCCGAGGTTTTTAGTTCTATCTTTCAGCATAATGTGATTTCATCGATGGGTTGACCAGATTTTACCAGAAATAGTAAGAATTTTATTTGTAAAGGTTGGCAGTCAAACTACCTGTTAAAAGCAACAAAAACTTCTCCCTAACTTTACACATTCATCAAAGTTTATTTATGTTTTGTGCAAAATTAGTGGATTCACACAAAGGTGATGATGCTGTGTTTCCCTGTCAAAGTTTTGGTTGTTTTGTCCAGGCTTTGTAGATTAAAACTGATTGAAAAAGGTGATTATAATTTTGACTTATGTGGTTGTCTCAGATTGCAAATTACATTAACATACCCTAAGCTAAGCTATTACATTCCTCATGTTACCTAGTACAATTTGTTGACTAGCCATACCACACATTTTCAGTAAGGATGTTGACATTTTGACTACAGCTGGCAATAAGTACCATCCATACACATTGTTTAGCCTAAGCTTTACCCGGCCTATATTATGCAATACGGTGAACTGCGTGGTGGCCACTTGATGACTGCTACTGACATTATTGTACAGCAGGTTGACCTCAAAGCAACCTTTTAAAATGAGAACTAAGTTTAAAGACTTTCTTTATTTGGTAGCAATTTCTGTTATTGCATTTTGGCCATAGATTTTCCCCATTGAAGGATATATAGTATAGCAGTACCAATCTGTTCCAGAATCACAAACACCATTTTCGTATAAATCATTATTTATGTGTGCACAGTGCATGTATGTTACTCTATACTTAGTGATTTTAACTGTATATTTTTAAATCCATAACAGTATGTACAATTTCGAGGAAACACGTACCTACAGTAAATCCATGTTCATACAATTGTTTGGCTCACCTGTTCTGTTATTCTGTCAATTATCTGTTGTGTCCTACCTGTTCTAAGACAAACACTAATTACTGACACTAATTTCCTTAGGTAAGTGTCTGAGACATTTCAGTTAGGGTGAGTACTGTGAATTTGAGTATTTTTCAACTTTATGTGTAGTGGATAAAGGAACAGTATGTAATGATTCTTATTGATTGTTAACTTCTCATCTGTTTCTTTCAAACTACTGTAGGTATCCTAAGGGATTAGGTATTTGTGTCAACCCTGAGATGTGTGGCAGTGCACAAGTGTAAAGAATAATACATGATGGTGAAAAGTGAGTACTGATATATTTCAAATACAAAATGAAAAACATAATAAATTGCTTTATAAACTTTTAACCAGATTATATTATTCAGCTCTGTGCAGATTGATCTTAAAAAGACAATATTTAGTTAACACAGATGCTATAAAACTGTGTAATTTACATTTATCATAACACCGAAATTAATGAATGAGAATCATTCATGTGTTTAGTTCATGAATTGGATAGTACATGAACCGGACCATATGAAAGAATTCATCTTCTCCAGAGCAAAAAATAATAATAAGCAGATCTTGTCTGAAATAAACACAAGTTTACTAAGGCGTACATCAATTATGTAGTTGGCTGTTTGGTGCAGGACTGCCATAAGTACTGTACAGTAGTTGTAGGTGAACATTATTAATTGTGGGGTTGGCTGTTTGGTGCAGGACTATCGTAAGTACTATAGTTGTGGGTGTTGTTTGGTGCAGGACTATCGTAAGTACTGTAGTTGTGGGTGTTGTATGGTGCAGGACTACCATAAGTACTGCAGTAAGTGCACTTGTGGGTGTTGTTTGGTGCAGGACTACCGTAAGTACTGTAGTTGTAGGTGTTATTAATTGTGGGGTTGGCTGTTTGGTGCAGGACTACCATAAGTACTGCAGTAAGTGCACTTGTGGGTGTTGTTTGGTGCAGGACTACCGTAAGTACTGTAGTTGTGGGTGTTATTAATCCAGCTTCTTTCATAGGTAATAAAGCCGTCTGATATAACAGTCATTTGACAAAAACTAAAAGTTATCGGACATTAAAAGGTGCCATGGTATATGGGGAGAAAGTTTTGAATGATCTGTCAATTTATTGAAAGTAAATTTTCTGCATATTATCATGTAGGAAAAAATGTCTAATTTGGAAGCCGCAGACTTATAGTAATTAAGTTGAACCATTTAATCAGAGTGATTGTTTTCTAATTTATCTTCTCTCTAAATATTTTCAAGTAACGGAGAATCTTATCAGAAAGAGGGCAGAACACAATAATCTGGAAATATCAACCTTAGAAGAATTGTCTCTGCATCAACAAGACATAGAAAGGTCAGTTTTTTGAAAGGTTCATAAATACACATTTTTATTTTTTTAAATAAAGTAAATGTCTTAAAGCAGCATTTTGCGTTTTGTCGCCGTTTTCCATGTTTTTGACAAGTCCATCGAGTTTTTTACATATATCAATCACATAACAGCAAACTAAGGATATTAGCCAAGTTTTTTCCCTGCCAAAAGCTTTAATTGGCGAGTAATTTAAGGACATTTGCAGATAATGAGCAAAGTGTCCTCCGACATATTACACATTTAATATTAATCGCTTACAGTTACCCCAACCCACTAGTTTGAATTCAACCAATCAGAGATGCAGGTTTAGTTATGAGCCGTTGCTAAAAATAGATTCAAATCATCGAGTTGGTAACTTGTACAACCAGCGAGCTGGACTCTAACAGCTCCCTGGTACAACTGCCATAGACAATCTACACAAATCAATCATGGTGTTGTATAACGTATTGGCCAATGAAGTTCGTAGCTTTTAAATATTCATATTATGGGCGAGGTTTATTTGGATCCCAACGGAAAATATCTTGGAGGAAAACAAAGTTGAAAGTTGTAAATTTTTCGACTTTTATGCCACCATTTGAAGTAAGATTTGAATAGATAAGCTAGTTATGTATGTCGTTATGGCATCGTGGAATCAGTGAGGCTGAGAAAAAACCATAGAAAAGGACGCAAAATGCTGCTTTAAGGGGCCCTGTTCTGTACCTCCCTGTTTGTCTTCACAACAACCATTGCACTGTCCTAATTGTGCATAAAAGCTGTCCTACTTACTTCATCTATTGGTGATAATTTACACTAATAATTGTTTCCCAGTAAGAAGTGTCATCACCATGTTCATTGTGTGTACAGAGAGAGAAAGAAGGTCTGATTTCACTTTTTTTTGGGGGGTGTAAAGTTTTGGTAGTCTTTTAACGTTTTTCTAGTGACTGTGTTGATTTGAAAAGTCTAAATGTACTGTACTGTACATGACTGGATTAATCAGTAATTTAGCAAACTTGGCATGGTTTGTTTGTTCAACTTAAATCAAACTTCAGATTCCTGTTTAAAGTTCGTAAATCGTAAGGTTAACAATATTACTCCGCAAAAAAAAAACATATTCCATCACGAGGATATTTCTTTTCTCTCTCCACAATTGTTAAAGAACAATTTAGAATGTCAGTACCAGCAGGAATGAGGTTTTGCGAAGAACTGTGTCAAAATATTAGCATGGTATAATTGCTACCATTGTGTCTGTTCTTGTGTGAAACTGCAAGTCAAGTGGCATCTTGATGGCAGAACTTTGTGTCTGATTCTCCTTGTTGGACTGCCACAGCCAGTAATATTTGATTGCTATTTTATTTTAAAAAACTTGTGAGGGTCACTTAATATGTTTCCCTTTAAAAGAGATTCTTTTTCTGGCTTGTTTTTCCCCCCATATATACTGTATCTGATATACATAAGCAACCTGATCTCACCTTCATCACTTTCTAAGTGGTACAAAATGACACTAGAAGTGCACAGGTATTTCAAAGGTGGAGGGTGGTGGGGGGAGGGAGCCAAAACGTCAAAATTTTCCCTGACTGATTTTGTCAGGAACAAGGACCTTTATGGTCAGGTTGTTAGTGTATCAAATGTTTAACAAAAGAGATGTTGATGGGGGGAGGGGAGGGGCTGGGGGACAATGGTCCCTCTCCACTTTGCTAATGCCACTGGTAGCTTCTGACCGGGAAAGATGTAGTACATATGCCACTGTCTTGAAATTCATTTCTTTCTGTTGTTTTTCTTGAAAGTAGAACTCTATGTCTGTTTGGTGTTACATGATCACAGTTACTGTTTATTTTCTTCACAGAATTGAGCACATCGATAAATGGTGCCGAGATTTACGAATCCTTTATCTGCAGAGCAACTTAATACCCAAAATAGGTGAGACTTTACCCAAATGATAAATAGTTAAAATGATGAATGTATGACGGATTAATAATATGTTAACAGGCCACGATCATGTACAGTATGACAAGAATTTGCATCTTAATGTTATTCTGATACTGTATGTGATAATGTGATAGATGCCGTAGTAATATAGGTCTACATGTTCTTGTTTGTTAGGGAAGAATCCATGACATACCATATTCATTTAAGGGAGCATCCTTTCAATAAAGTAACATGTATGCTACAATAATCCCTACTGTATGTACCTTATAATGGAGTAGTTAAATGTGGACTGTTGAGGTAAGGTTTTAACAGACTACTTTGGTTGATGACTTGGGGGTTTGTGGCTACGCCCAATTCTTTGTCAACCTTTGCATCGAGTTACACCCAGCACCCTTCACTGTCAGCCAATTAGATCGTTGAGAGAAATAGTAAGCGCAGGAACGTGAAATGCGTATACTATTCCGTAATGATTACAGTGCACATGCATGCCTCATTCGTTCCCCATTAAATGTGGGTCGTTTCTGTTTAGCTGTCTAGCTGTCTAGCTGTGTAGAGAAGAGAAATACTAACAACAATGTGCTGCTGGATTTGAAACTCTGCTGGTTGTTGGCATGAAATCCAATCGAATCCCTCTGAACCTCCTCTCAGAATGCTCGTGACGGATAATTTCCGCATATATTTTACATATTAAAACAGGCCAACAACTGTGGGTAGTTAGGAAAAAAAAGAAAAAAGGAAAAGGAACAAGCAATATATCTGCAATGCCCACATTCACATGCAGTACATGTAAAGAAAGTCACAGAGGATTTAAAATTCTGTGTTTCAAGTAGGTTTGTGCAGAAATCTGCATTAATATCTTGATTCTTCTGTTTGGTTTGTCATATATTGTTTTGTTTAGTTTGTTCCCTCACTGTACCCTTCCTAAAGGTTTCTCATTCATTTCTGTCATTTCTAGTTCTTTACGAATGCAGCTTATTTTTAGATAAAATTTGAACACATAATGTAGTCAAATGATTTGTTTGTTTTTATAAATTCTATTTTAGAGATGATGTGCATTGGTGGTATACAATACACATGCATTGACTGTATGCACACCATAAAGCAACATTCAAACTTCGTCTTGATTCTTGCAAATTTAAATGTATGTTACATTTTACAAGTGTGAACTGGGCATAATACACAGTTATTGTTGGCATGCAGGCTTTGAAAAGATTATTTGGTCGCGAAAGAATCAGTGAAACAGTTACTTAATTTTACATTCCTTTGATTATTCGCAATTTCATCTTTTGATTGACATACCTTCGCAGAGAATGTGGGAAAACTGAAGAAACTTGAGTATTTAAACCTGGCGCTCAATAACGTTGAGAGGATTGAAAACTTAGAAGGTAAGAAAACTATTTAAACTAAATAAAGGGGAAAAAAAGTGGGGGAAAAACCAGGGAAAGATAGACTAAATATACTATAGATGTTTACAATTACTGTTTGCTACTTTATACACTTTTTCCATGCCAAGGTTTATGACACACAGTTTACCGCACTGTGTTTTGTTTTGAATTATGTAATTCTATACTAAAACTTTGATTAGCTAGTATACAGCCTACTGTAGCCCTTTGTTTAAAGGTATTACTTTAGAGGTAGAACAATTGATACATATATATATTTATTGATATGTATCATTTTGTTATTTTCTTTGTTATGTTTGATTTGCATGTTTAGTTTACAACTGTCAATGTCAAACTCTCCAGATAGTTTAACATCTCCCACAGATCACATCTGTCCTGGTAATTTACGCTGTTTCTGGCTTGTACATTTGGTAGCATACAACAAAGCCATGGTAGTGACAATATTATACTGGTTGACTTTGTTTATTTACTTACCCCCTCTAATAAGCCTCTGGCTAGAGTAATCCAGATTGCATTGATGGAATTTTCCATCAGTAGCACTTTATACAGTTTCTATACACATGTTAATTAGGTTACCATTGAAAGTACCTAGGCTGGTATATAAGGGACACACATGTGGTCACTCACTCTCTTCTCCACATGGTCTTCAGACAGTTATGATACTGACAACAGTTATTACTTATACATATCTTTTACCTTAGACATTGTAGTTACTCAGGGCATGTTCACCCTGTGTTTATCTCATGAAGAGAGTGGTTATAGGACAGGGTGGATATTACATTCATATTTGTATTGCCTTACTTATTAGGAGTAATTGCGTGTCTAGTCTGCATCATATTTATTCGGTAGTTCTACCTCGCGCTATAGTAGCGAGGCTATTATATTTTGACCGTATACAGCTCACACGTCTAGGCCATATACTGGAGAGTTGAGTTCGTCAATTGAAATAGTCAGAGGGGCGACTGGGTCGTCGAAGGATCATTTAGAACATAGTTGTCGAGAGTAAGTGTAACTTAATACTACATTTAACCTCTTCACCATTAGCACACATGCTAATTGATAAAATCTAAGTTTTGATCTAATGCTCGTCTCTTCGTTTCGTTTTCAGGATGTGAATCTCTCCAGAAGTTAGATTTGACTGTTAATTTTGTTGGAGAATTGACAAGTATAGAGTGTCTACGAGACTTGGTGCACTTTGAAGAGTTGTAAGTTGCCCAATGGTCGAGATATTTGTACTATGACAAACTTAAGGAAACTTGATTTAGCCACAAGGTCATGTCACCTACCCATGGTGTATATTCATGATAATTGTTGCATTTAATATTCATATATAGATTTATCCAATGATGTCAAACAGAGAATTCAATATGAATGTTAGCAGCAAAATTAAGATAATAATAATTAGTTATATATATATAGCGCAGATTCCAACCTAGAGGTTGCTCAATGCGCTTTACAGATGTGTGTAGCATTTAGAAAATAAGTAAGTTTTAATAGCACGTTTGAATTGTTCAAGTGAATCAATTTCCCACAGATGGACTGGCAGCGAATTCCATATTGTTTTCAAGAAATTTACAAGCAAATATGCACTTTGATACAGTATTCAGGAATACTTCAAGTTCAAAAGCTGTGTCTCATGTAAATCAAGGAATCAACAGACTTGTACTGTGAGATTTCCATGTCCTGCCTCGACATTACCGGAATGCTTATCGAAAAGGGAAAGCTTGACATGAGCTGGTGTACATCCTTGATCAGCATCGGGTTTCAAAAAAAGCCGTCAAAACTCCTGTACAAAATTAGAACATTAGATTATTTTCGGATTATCAGTTTTGTTTTCTGTTTGATAATCACTTAGTTTCTGTTTTGTGGGTCGTTCCCTTGTGATGGTAGGTAGTTTTTAATGATGAAATTTGAAAATATCTGTATTTACAATACTTTGAGTAATGTCTCATTCTACACTTAAGTAGACTTATTTCAATGACCTTTTTTCAGTTTATGCTATTTTTCTTCATCTTTGCTTGTTTTTTT
>KN891427.1:19465-30472 GCA_000934455.1 Apostichopus parvimensis
AGAGCAATAAAAACAGGCAAAAAGAAAAAGAGGAAGGATTTGGAATTGGCAAACAAAGAAATCAAAGGGCACCCCTCCCTGTCTACTTCACCCTATCCACTCCACCTGTCCACCCTCACTCTGTATCCACATCTCTACGAGACCACGCTTCAGTGAACTAGACAAATAAGACAGGATAAAAGGCAGGAAAAGTTTGGAATACTTAGATAATAAAACAGATTTGTAACAAGTTTTAAAGTTAGCAATGGCACTGTATGTACAGACTTGTGTGCAAACTTCACTTGGAATTTCCTAATGTGTGAAGAGAGAGATTCGTTGAACATCTTGTTTTAATGATGCATGTTTTGAAATATTTTCAACTTTTATGGTTGCCTTAACTACGATCTTCTGTGTCAGTGGTACCATTACATTTATTGATATTATGAATATTTCAAATCATTATATGGTATGATTTATATTGGCTTAAACTTAAAAAAAAATGTAGTCATAATTTTCTTGACAGGGATTCTAAAACTGAAAGTCACTCCGATGTAGATACAAAGAGGAAAGAGGAAATCAAAGATGAGGATGGTGATAATGATGAGTAAGGTGTTTTTTTTTATAATTTAAAATGTATGTAGTACAGTGAGGTTACATTGCCTTTTGGTAATCATTTCATATTGTGTAGTATCAATTAATGGAAAGTGGTAAAAGAAACCCGGGAAGCAATGAATCGATCAGATGATAGAAGTAATTAGATACAATTTCACTTGATGATTCTCCATTTATTTCTCAAGCAATGTTGTACCGATAAGAGTATTAAGTGAGATGTCATTTCTATACCCCTGTTCGATAGTTAACACACAAAGTTCCCCGCGTTTTTCTCTAAAGGTTTTGGAAAGAAAAGGTTGCGTACACCCCAGAGTCTCGAGTAGCGGTTCACGAACATCTAGAGAAACAGAGGAGAAAGCAGGACAAGAAGTAAGTAGTTTGCAAATTGTGAGGCTATGACCCTGTCGATCAGGGGTGCTGGTAGCCAAGGGCACCCACAGACGACTATGTAACAAGAACCCCTCCTTTTGAAATCTTCAAACATTCATGATTTAGTCATGAAGATATGATTTATTTTATTTATTTATTTTTTTTTGCTGAATATAAGAATAGGTCATTTGAATCATGAGATATTGGAATAGGCGAGATGGCTTATTACCTGCTGTGCTGTACGTCATTTAACTTGATTAGTTTCATGTCTCAATGGTTATGATCAAGATGACAAGAGAGAGGAACACTGTTGTAACCCATACCTGTGATCACAGATAAACACAAACAGGAAACACACATGAAACATGCATGGAAAAGCTGCCTGTATGGAACCAATTTCACACATAGAAATGACATATTTCACATGTGCCAGCAATATGTGGAAGATGTGAGGAAACGTACAAATTGTGACATGTGTGACATAGTGAGAAACTGCCAAATCTGTACCGGTCAGGCAAACTCAGGACAAATCTGTACCAGTCAAGCAAACTCAGGACAAATCTGTACCGGTCAGGCAAACTCAGGACAAATCTGTACTGGTCACGCAACCTCAGGACAAATCTTTACCGGTCAGGCAAACTCAGGACAAATCTGTACCGGTCAGGTAAACTCAGGAAAAATCTGTACCGGACAGGAAAACTCAGGACAAATCTGTACCGGTCAGGCAACCTCAGGACAAATCTGTACCGGTCAGGAAAACTCAGTACAAATCTGTACAGGTCAGGCAAACTCGGGACAAATCTGTACCAGTCAAGCAAACGCAGGACAATTCTGTACCGGTCAGGCAAACTCAGGACAAATCTGTACCGGTCAGGCAAACTCAGGACAAATCTGTACCGGTCAGGCAAACTCAGGACAAATCTGTACCGGTCAGGCAAACTCAGGACAAATCTGTACCGGTCAGGCAAACTCAGGACAAATCTGTATTGGTCAGGCAAACTCAGGACAAATCTGTACCGGTCAGGTAAACTCAGGACAAATCTGTATTGGTCAGGCAAACTCAGGACAAATCTCTACCGGTCAGGCAAACTCAGGACAAATCTGTATCGGTCAGGCAAACTCGACAAATTTGTACCGGTCAGGCAAACTCAGGACAAATCTGTACCGGTCAGGCAAACTCATGACAAAACTATATTGGTCAGGCAAACTCAGGACAAAATCTGTACCGGTCAGGCAAACTCAGGACAAATCTGTGCCGGTCAGGCAAACTCAGGACAAATCTGTACCGGTCAGGTAAACTCAGGACAAATCTGTACCGGTCAGGCAAACTCAGGACAAATCCAACCCACGAATAATACAGTGCATAGACAACTTTGGCTTTTCTTTGTCGCACAATACCCTGTTAATTCACAAATTGGATTTGTGTGTCAAAAACACACATTTTTACACAATATCCATGAACTTTCCAGGGCTAATCTCAGGGTTTCCACTTGTTAATGTGGAAACCTGTGACAGAGGAGTTGTTTTGTCCTTTGGAAGTACAAAATGTTGGAATTGAGACAAAATGGCATCAAAAAATAATTGTGCCTATTCCAATAATAACATTATCTTTTCTCTTTCATTTAATTGGCCATACCTCTAATTAGGTCATTATGCAAATTAATGTCATTCTTTCTTCTTAAACTTCAACATCGGCAGAGATGACAGGAGTCAAGAGAAGAGAAAAGTAAGGCTGGAGTCGGATGATGGACGGATACTGAACGTTAATCAAGCAAAGTGAGATTTGATTGAGTTTTTTCCATTTTTTTTTCCTTTCTTGAAAACTCCATTTCTAGAGTGAACATGTTGAACTGATTACTGATATCTGTGATATCCGGTCACGTAAATATATTGAGATTATGAACTGACATTAAGGTGCAAAGGTCGACGATGTGATTTAATTTAATAGCACTTGACACGTTCATTCCTTACATGTTAATGAAATATACTGGTCTCTGTGCAACTGTATATTTGATGACTGAAGAGGAATTCATAGCATAGATGTATGGCGAGCTGCTAGTAGGCTTTCAGATTATATATATAATAATAATATTTGCTTTTTATATAGCGCTTTATACCAGCGATAGATCTCAAAACGCTTTACAGATGTTATATTACCCCTGGTCAATGATAACCCCTGACAATCCCTCCAGTCGGCAGCAGTTATATACTGCGCCCAATGACAAGTTACCTCACAGGTACTCATTTAACCCCTGGGTGGAGAGAGGCAAGTGAGATAAAGCATCTTGCCCAAGGACACAACGTAATGAACTAGGCAGTAATCGAACCAGCAATCCTTGGATCACGAGTCCGACGCCTTAGCCAATTGGCCACCACGCTCTCACTATTATCCTGTCAATCAGTGGGAGTTTTAATTCTTCTCTCTCTTCCAGGATGGATTTTTCTTTAATAGATGATGAAGATGAAAACCGATTCCTCCTAGAGGTTGCTTGTTACAAGCACTTGGATACATCGTTAATGGATGTCGATGTTCAACCCACTCACGTGAAGGTGGTCATCAAAGGAAAGGTTTGTCAGATTAAATGTTTTATTTACTGTGTTTGAAGATTTATGTTAACATTCTGCATCATATTTATTTAATTATCACACCCACTCACGTAACCATCTCTATCAGAGGGAAAGTTCATATAATTTCCCGTAGATTGTATGAAGGCCCGGCGTCAGAAAAGGAAAGCCTCGCTGCAGAAGCTCCAAAATCCCCTGCAGCGAGGCTGAATCATCATCCAACAATAGAGCGTATAGCTGCAGACCAGGAATGTATATTATTATTATTATTTTACCAAATTTATCTAGCGCTCTTTTCATGCTTAAGCTTGTTCAAGAGCGCTTTACAATGACAACAAAATGACAAAACCCTTAAAAATATGAATATGAAGAATAAAATTGACACAGCTTAAATATTAATATAAAAAAATATGTATAAACGAAGGAATAATTTTTAAAAATAATATAGATTTGCAGTGAAATTCCTAAAAAGTAAAAAAGTGAGTTTTAAGTAAATTTAAGTAACAAAATGACAAAATCCCTTAAAATATGAATACGAAAAATAAAATGGACGCAGCTTGAAAATTAATATAAAAATAAATATGTAACTACAGGTATAAGGATTTTTGTTTTAAAAACAATATTGTGGGGAACTGTACAGCACAAACAATGTCCTACACAGCCTGGACTGCTGGGTGCTGCAACTCCTTTAAGTGTATGTCCTACCTTTGACACATAGTCTCATACCTTCATGCTATGACCACAACTATATATTCCTGAAAAGGACTTAAACTCAACTAATCAAGCTAATGCAATCTTGTCCATTGTATTCCATTCTTTTTGTTGTTGTTTCTCTTGTTGTTGAAGGTGCTTCAACTGGTCCTAGCAGAGGAAGTCAAGCCAGATAGCAGTACAGCACAAAGGTCACAGACTACAGGTCATCTACTGATAACCATGCCGAAGGTCAGTCTTTTTCCCAACTCTGACGTAGACATTTGCAAAAGTCTCTTGATAGGCGAATATTGTTTCTGACTGAAAAGCCCTACCCGAACTTACTGTAAAATGCAGCATAAGCAATGTCGCACGCAGGCTGGCTGCTTGGGTGCTGCGACCCCCTCAGTGTCCTGTCTTTGGCACATATTATAATATCTTTAACCTATTACCATAACTATGTAAACATACACATAACTATATATATAAACACACATACATTCCTTCCAACTGGCTGTACCCAACTCCTCTGTTGCTGTCCTCCACAGAGACCTTGGACAAATTGCCATGATTCCATGCGCAGCTGAATATACTTATAAACTCACGGTGCTTTTCAAAAGGTCTTACACTACCTGGTGTTCCATGACCAATGACACCTTGTGTTAATACCTGACAGCCTGAACTGATATACTGTATCTCTGTGGGGATATGTCTGTGATTGGCTCGTAATTTGCTCCAGAAAAACATTTTTGTCTATCATAAAAAATTAAGAAAGTCTGTATTATTAAGTGAATTACAACTAACCGTCCAGTGATGTTCATTATTCAGTAACTCTCTGGTGGTTCAGGAGTGACAAAAAAAAAAAAAAAAAATTGTGAACTAAAATTGGAAAATTTTGAGTCTTATCGATATGTTTATTTCATTTCATTTGCAATGTCCTCTCTGGGCTACCGTAGAAATAATTAGTCGATGTTTAGGATAAACAAATATGGGATGCAACAGTACCTTTTGATAACAAAAATATTAGATCCTGTTGGAACCCAAAATGAATATCTTTTTTATTTTCTTATTTTAAACAAAACCAAGCAAGAAAAAACAATCCTTTGCTCATGTGAAAACACTGTCAGGAAGTGATACTGCTACACTATGTTATTACCATGATATATTTAACCTTTTACGTCCTGTTACAGATGAAAGAAGTTATTACCCGGACGAATTCTAAAGTAAACAGAGCAGAGAAGGAACTGCACCATACAGGAACCTGTGATCTTCGTACGAGGTATTGAAAGGCACATTTATTTGTTTTTTTGATCGGTTGTGTGACGTATTTTACGACACCTTTAAAGTAAATCAGCATCCCCCAAATAATGTTAATGTTTTTGTTACCAACAATTTATAAAAGGGATAGATGAGGGAATAGGGGTGGGGGGAGGTTGGGTTGGGGGGGGGTTGATGGAGTCAGGTTGGAAGAAATGAAAGTAATAGTAGACACATAAAATATTACTTGAGTCAGTTTATTCCAATATCTTAATTTTCGTTATTAATTTGAAAGATGGCTTGTTAATTTGTCTACTAAAGATGCAGTCAGATTAATACTAGACTGAGTCAGTGAATTGCTTATATTCACTTGAAGCAATCATAGTTCTTACTAAAGGGTAACTTTGTGCCATCGAACTTGCTTTTTGATGTTAATTGTAACCTTTGCATTCATGATGGCATATGTGTGTGTGTGTGCTTGAACTGCCACATCAATCAGGGGACTTGTGTTTGAATACACACCTAGATGTGTGTATGTGTGCATTTGTGATGCCCAGCTTGTAAACACAATATCTCAAAAAAGAAAGGTCGGACCAATTTCATAGTTGGTGTGTAGAAGTACCACATTGAGTACAAGAAGCTTATTTTTTTTGGTGGAGGTCAAAGCTTATTTGGGGTCACCAGGGGTCAACATGTGAAAAACCTTGTAAACACGATATCTCAAGAAGGGTATCATGTGCAAACCTCATATTTGGTGCCTGTTGTTGAGGTCAATGGTTATTTCAGGACAGCCTGTGACATTGTGAATTTATGGTTTGTCACATCACACTACTTTTCACTGTATTACTAAGATCAAGTATGTTGTTCACTCTCACTATACATAACGTCAGATTCATGAAGAAAACTGCTCATGTTACATCATTAAAAACCACAATGCAGTTTTTGCATTCTGGTTGCTCTTCAAACTGCGCTCATTCAATATTCAAAGTACAGTTGATCCACTTTATAGCAATAAGGAAATTTTTGTACTGCTTTCATTGTCACTGACATTTGAGTTCTAGTATCGGCTAAAATCAAAAACAGGATGTTAATTTTTCCTTGATAAACTGTTGTAGTTAAAATAATAATAAAATATTCAAACATTACAGCAAACACCCACACACACACTAAGGAGTAAGGTGTTTGTTACACATGACAGCACACGCACACTAAGGAGTAAGGTGTTTGTTACACTGTTCTTCTTCGTCACTGGAATTGTGAGACCGCTTTTAACCTTAGACTGGTCAAATCATCCCTTTGTTATGAAATCCGTTCCCAGTTCAATTATGTGTAGGCCTATGTATACATACATATACAGTACGTACATTGATGTTGATGCACCCTACTTTGATTAATTTATATACGGTATTAACTATAGATTCCATCTTTATTCACATCTTCTTCTCTCAGACCTGAGAGAGAATTTCTGGATGTTGATCCAGCCGCAGCTAAAAACATTGACCTGATTGTAAATAATGAAAACAAGCCACGGCGGGACAGAACCACACTCAATGCGGTCAAGGAAAAGCCAGTCAGCGAAGCCTTTGTTGATGATCCTGATGTGCCACCACTCATATGATATCGATACATTCGAACTTTTCACTTTTCAAATTCGGTGTCTTTATTACTTTAAAGGGATATTGCATTGGCGGACAATATTACACTTATATTAAAGTCACCAGAATAGCATTTTAAAGCATAAATGATGAACCAAGTATCTTTCGGTGAACACCTTGAATTAAATGTCTTAATTATTAATGTTGCTACATGTGCCTTGATCAGAAATCTTCTGAAGTTTTCGTTTCCGCCTTGTTTTTTGTTGTTGTTATCTTCGTGTGTTAAATGGTAAAATAACAGTTAAATGCTTCATCTTTTTTTAAAATTCACTTCTAAAAAGGTACACAGCAAGTTCTCAGAAGAAGGTGAAAAATGTTTCCATTTGATCATGTCAGCCATATTAGTATTTATTAATAAGTATTGTTGCTGCAAATCTGCTAGGATGTATTCAGCATAATGTTATTCATGAGTTCTGGTCTCAGGAACTAGGAAGAAAGTACACTGACTGAATAAGTTTGAATTAAGACGAAAAGACAACATATGTTGTAGATGTTACGGGCTGTTGTTGAAATGAAAATGTACAAGATTGATTGAATGGTACTGTTTTGTTTTCTTGTTGAAGACAAACTGGCCATAATTTTGAGTAGTTATTCTTCTCTAGTTCATCATTGTATTCATTAAGCATACTTTTAAAAAGCTTTTGAGTTTTCTGTATTTGAAATAAAAAAATGCAAACACTTGTCTTAACATCATATGCAATGAGAGTTAATATTTCGAATACATAATTCCCAGTGGCGTATCCAGGATTTTCTAACCCGGGGGGCGCGAATTACCATCTAAGCGGAGCGCCACCATCGGTTGGCGCGGAGCGTACAAGAAAATTTCTGGTTTTGATACCCCCAGATCACCGGAAATGGCACTTCTCGGGCTTGAAAATGACCAACCAGATGTACACTTTTGCCTGAGAACTAAGTATTTCCCAATAGTTTTTTTTCCATCCATAACCTTTTTGAAGATTGTCACCAGTCACATCATGTTCGACCTCATTGCATGTCCTGTGGATCATTGCTTTTGTAGGTGATTCTACGTCACGGCCCACAATATCCGAAAGCCCCACTTTTCAAGGTTTTAAGCCCATTATTTGCTCAGAATTTGAAAATTCATATTTCTCGTGAATAAAATCACTTACCCATAATGTTGCACAAAATTCAATCTATGGACAACCAATATAGAAAAACCTCCTTCAACCCCAACAGACCGGTCAAAATTGCACGAGTAGAGGGAAGTATGATGAAGAATGTTGGTCAGGAAATTGTCGAAAATTCAGACACAGTTAATTTATCGGTGTACAAATATTAAAACCTTTTATAACGGCAATTATAAAACTTGGTTGAAGGAAATGAAAAATAACAGATATTTCCGATATCAGATATTTCGAAATCGAACACTACACACATAGGTGTAGGAGCTGGCGGGGGCTGCAGCCCCCCCCCCCCAACCAATTTTTTACACCTGAAAATTCGGGCAATATGCTGATAATTTTTCGGGCACCTACTGAAAGAAAAATAAATAGCAATGATGTAGCTTAAGGATATGAATAGTTTAAAACTTATCTCCTTGGGAATTAAAATAAAGTTCTAAGCTTGGCCGACTAATTCGCCTACTACTGTAAAAGAGAGTTTTGACATAATTGGACCTGTATGCTTTTTTCTCCATCTACATAAGACATTCCGTTGTTTACATTAGCGTCCGGCGGTATACTGCGCAACTTTCACGGACCGTACGGTACACGATTCCATGCGCTGTATTGACCGATGCTTGCTTATATGATATAGACATTAATATGTTGAACGCGCGCGGAGCGCGCGAAAAATTCTTGTTATATTTTTCGGGCAAGTCGTTACAGCCCCCAAATCCAATTGGGCTCCTACGCCTTTGACTACACAAATAGACAGTTTTGAGGCTGTTCATCCTGGAACCTGCATTTTCATGCATATCACTGATATGATGTGATATCTACTCTTTGCTTTACAAATTCGGACAGGCGTGTAGCGAGTAATTTGCCAAGGGAGGGGCGAAGCCTGTAGGCAAACTATCTAAGCGTAGCGCCACCATGTGTTGGCGCGAAGCGTATAAGAAAAATTTGCCCGAAAATGCCTCCCAGATCGCTGGAAATGACACTTCCCAGGCCTTGTAAGTTGCATCTAAGCATTGTTTATTTTGAAATTACTAGCGATATCATAAAGAAAATTTGCTCGGGGGGGGGGGCGGTCGCCTCCTTCCCGAAAGGAGGCTTGTTCCCCGACGACTCGGTCGAGTTCAAGACCAGCCACAGTTGGTTCCATAGCACAATTGTACAATTGTTTAAGGCGTCCATGCACACACGCGTTATGATAGACCATATATAGTATATATATAGATACATTAGTGAGAGAGGGAAAATGGAACGTCAAAAATGGAGTTGTCGGTGTAAGGGGTAGGGTGAGGCGCACGTCCCCTCCGTAATCCTCGATCTGTCACTGGCTACCCAGCCTACCCTGTGTATATAATAGGGATCAGCGCTGTAATTATGACTGTTCCTCTTTCTCCTCTTTTTCCCGAGGTCTTGGCGTTTATCTTCTACTCCCTCCTTTTCTCCTTTTTCTCTCTTTCTTCCTTTTCTTTTCTCTTCCTTCCTCTCCTCCTTTTCTTTTTTCTCCCTCTTTTTCCCTTTTTTCTTCTCTTTTTTTCTCTCCTCTTTTCCTTACCCGGGGGGCGCGCGCCCCCAACGCCCCCTGGATACGCGCCTGAATCCTTAGCTCAACCGTAATTAACGCTGACAGCGCACTATGAACAAATGAAAATAAATTGACATATTTTCACCCTTATTCGTTAGGATATCTGGCTAAAACGTCAAAATATCGAGAAAAAATGTCGAAATTTTGAGATTAAATGTTACATTTTTTTGTATAGTAAACCTCAACATTAATGGAACAAATGATAAAACTCCTAGAAACTCCTAGAAACAAATTTCAATTTCTTTCAACTAAAAACACTGAGACAAGACGTAACAATATTTACATAAATCATCGAACTCAACGTAACATTTCTGACCATGGCCCGACGTGGAGAACATTCAATGAAATAGGGTGGTACACATTAGCATATAATTATGATATCAACTGAAACATTTAATGAGATTTTCCCTTTGAGCTGTCATCTTACATTAACGAAAAGTCAGCCTATAGGCTAGAAGTTGGTAATGGTCGACGAAGTGTCTTTATTTCATTTAGGGTACTCTAAACGAAATCTATTACGCTTGCACAAAATAATTAATGATATTGAAAAGAGTCTTGCATGCTTTTCATAACTTTGAGACAATCAAAACGGCTTTACTCAGCTTGCGACACCACATGCGGGCAAGTGAGAGAGACGGCCGGGGTGGGTGCGCATAACCCCTGAAATATTTAACAACAATGATTTTGACGCCGGCATGTCGGCAATTTCAATACCAGGGAACACTGATGGTCCAACTAGCCGCCCACCCAAAACCCACCCCTTCCCCAGCATTCTACAATTTCAAAACTGAGTTAGGATTCAATATCATGAATAAATATAACAAGAAGAGGGAGCCCTAGTGTAACTTAACAAGAAGGAATGAACCCAGCAAACACAAACACGTTTTTAAAACGTTGTTGAAACGTTTCGTCTTTTGTTTTGATAACGTTATTTGTGGTGTAATAAATATGTCACGAAGACGTTTTCAGGCTATTATTTCAAAACATTTTTTCGTTAAAACATTAATATAAGCTAACATTAATATAACATTAATATCTCAAAAAAACGTTATGCCGACGTTTTTATAACACAACATTTAACGTTATAAAAACATATTTTAGAGGCTCTTTTAAAAATGTTATGATAACGTTTTGTGTGCTGGGAAGCATCAGTGAATACATA
>KN891428.1:0-11094 GCA_000934455.1 Apostichopus parvimensis
CACATCTTTAGTATTTTGACCGCACGTCAACCTTAGTTAAATACCAAGACACCTCCTTTATTTTAGCGAGTAATGAATGATTGTTACATTGGACGTAAATACAAAATTTGACTGGATATTTGTCGATCACTGATTAAATTAACAGATTAAATGTCAAACGTTAAAAGAGTGGAATATTTCAAACCTTTAGATCTAATGGTGATTAACAGCTTGAAATTGGTTGTGTTTCCATTGTAATCAATCTCATCACGTGTCCTCTCGCGAACATAATATGAATATTGTATAATCTTACAGTTTACATTAATACCGATGCTTAAAACCTTTAAAAAAATATCAGCATGTTTCAAAGTCAACATTAAACAAATTTACCTTCAAGGTTTGTGACAAGGTTGCAACAAATATAT
The DNA here is from genome assembly GCA_000934455.1 of Apostichopus parvimensis. NCBI lineage: Eukaryota > Metazoa > Echinodermata > Holothuroidea > Aspidochirotida > Stichopodidae > Apostichopus > Apostichopus parvimensis. Next base: position 405 of record KN891428.1, read on the forward strand.
GTAACTATATAATAAGCCTTACGCAATGACAATTCAAAATGAATATTGCGAGTTGAATAAGTTCACTAACATTGTTCTTTCTTGACATTCGTTTTAACCAATTAGTGTCAAAATATAAATAAATCAATCAATAAAACACCAGCTGTGCATAAAAAAGTTTTAATTCATCGTAAAAAACATGTGATTTGAGATGATAAGATTATACTTCCCATGCGGAAAGTGTCTTATTCTTCTTATTATTATTTTTGTCATTTGATTTAAGAATCTGTGCGGTATGCAAGTTCAATATGAAGGCATATTGTATAGCTTGTCCATATCAGCCTCTGCTGAACACTTTTCTTTCAAGTTCATTCTTCCATATTAGGCCCACAAAACAAAATGCAAGGAAAGAAGAAAAAAGAGGGAAAAGATATATTTATGCACTGAAAATGTACTCTTGATTTGTTTCTTAATTTCACAATTGTAATACGTGATTGCGTGTGTACTATTTTAAGATTCACGCACGCATGTATTGACACTAACAAGCAGCCAAGCTATCCAATCCTGTCATTTCATACAACATTTGAGAGAAATGTTTGCACATGTTTGTGGTATATTTAGGGTTCTCAATTTTCAATTGCTTTAGGGCAATATCGTATATACGATGCTACTTAAAACATATGAAATGAGAATTCGATAAAGTCATTCGGATAATTTCTTAAAAGAAGGGTTTAAATCACTCAAGTAAAGAGCATTTATTACATGTACATAATAGGAGGCGAGTTTAAGATATCTGCTGCACTTAAACGAGTGAGTCATATCACTTTTGTTTAACGTCTAATGACATACAATATAACTATGACGTGTTTTGGAATCAAATATTGTGTCACATTTCATTGTATCAATTAAAAAATGTGATATTCCATGGAACATTTTGATCTTAATTGTTGAGTGTTTCGAGACGATCGTTGTATTTCGACGACTTACTGTAATTTCATATATGGTGTAATAATTGACTTCTGTAATTGAGGACATTTAATTGTACATAGAAAGTGAACTAACATACACTTACAAATGAGTCCTAATAAGGTGTATTCATATATATGTAATTCATATATATATATGTTGTAACTTTTATTGGACATACTAGCTAACGATGACGCATGTGGAACCAAATATTTAGTACGGTAACTTTCTAAAGTATCATTTAAATCAGGTCGCATTTCAATTCACATATTAAATTACGTCAGCTTTTAAATACGTTTGATATAGGCCTACGCTTCAATATAAGTCGAATGCATATTCTAAAGTGATCGACAAGTTATCTGGCCAAAAAAATGAATAACTTGAAAAAATACTGATAATTAGAGTTAAAAACAAGATATTGAGAAGAGATTATTTAGTAAATTAGACGTGTAGAATGCGTTAGTGTTCTTTATAAAGCATCTAGATTTGTTGAATGTTGCACCAGGATATTCCGTTCAAGACATGTCAGTGAACAATATTAACCTGACCAAGTTATCCGGACCGCTCAGCCTTTTTTTTTGTAAAAATTTTTAAAATTACAAACATTCGTTTTTCAACTGATTGTCTTACCACATTTGATGATATACTCTGATATGAAACCAATTTCCAGGTCACAAAATATGTTGAGAATAGAATCGAATTATACACTTTACTTTATCATCGACTTTTATTTCATGGAAAAAATTTACAAATCTAGGACGGTGACCTAGTGTGATATATTGAAATCTTAGTTAGAGAAATAATCTCTAGGTTGGATAATATTTCTGAAGAGATGTTGTGTAGAGATACAGATACCTCTATTAAACACATGCATATGCATAGGACTATAATAGTATAAGAGATACAGATACCTCTATTACACATGCATATGCATTAGATTATAGTATAGTATCAGAGATACAGATACCTCCATTGTACACATGCTTATGCATAAGAATATAGAGTAGTATTAGAGATACAGATACCTCTATTATACACATGCATATTCATAAGATTATAGTATAGTATTAGAGATACAGATACCTCAATTATGCACATGCATATGCATAAGATTATAGTATAGTATAGTATATAGAGATACAGATACCTCCATTATACACATGCATATGCATACGATATAGTAGTATTATACGATTTGAAATGTAAGCTGATTGCTCTCGTACTACATGTTGTACTGTCTTACAAACACGTTAATTGGATGAATAATTTATGAGCAATTTCCGAAACATAGTGGAGTCTTCATAAATCTCAGGTATTGATGAAAATGTGATTGAAATAAAGCAAAATTAGTCTTGACTGAAATGAAATGTATGCTCTTTAATGTTTTGCGGCTATGACTATATTTACAATAGTAATAGCATAAAAACATAGCCATAAAACTTCTGTAGTGATTCATTATGAACGATAGAGAAATGGCTGACTTTTGAATATGCAAATTTAAGAAGTAAAAAAGACTTTTTCATGTTTCAATGTTTACATTTTTAACCAATAGATCTATTAATGGGATATTCAGGTGCACCATGTGTTGTTAACGAATTACAAGTTTTTGGGGGTCAAATTTGGTGATATTCTGTGACCGTGCATCTGGCAACACTAACGTAAATGTCACCACAGCAGTTCAGCTGAATTTGATTTTTAATTAGAGTATCTGACTCTATCTTTCACAGAGGAAATAATGTTTCCACAAAAATGTTGCATTTTGTCAAAATTCTAAATTCAGAGAAATTGAAATCTACATAAAATATTCCAAAAGTATCCCACTTCAAGAGTAAATTAACAAGAAAATAATCTTAGGTCAGTGGAACTTTTGAAGATCATCCGCAATGGTGACATCACAGACCAACCACAGTGATCAACTTCCGGGAGCAAAAAAACAATCACATTGCATAAACCACATCTCGAGTTAGGTAAAAAAAACTCTTGAGATGTGATTTTCAACTAACAGTGTGGACCTTTTTTTTTGTAATAAAGATAAATGTTACATTGTCTGCTACGGAAATATCCCTTTAACTCATTATTCTCTGACTTTAAATTGTTTTGACTAAATATTAAACTATAAAATGAAATTAAGATTAATAGTTTGACAAGGGGGAAGACATAAATTTGGACTAACCATAAACGTCGATATCTGTGCATTTACGTCAATCAGAACAAATGCTCTATTTTAACTGAAAATGACTTAAAAATATATATCTATATTTCGACATTTGCTACACACAATGACCATACAGATATATAAAAGTTATATCTCAATTGGCAAGTTAAAAGCAAAAGCAATCAATTAATAAATTAATAAAAAAAAACAATAGTAAAATAAAATACGTCACTTTAGTTGAGTTGATATTTTTACTGTTCTTTATATGTAAAAAACAAAATGGCTTCTTTTCTCTGGTAAAATTGTTTGATCAAACACAAAACATTGTACTGAACGTAACCTTGAGCAATTCCGGATATACCATGCACATGTGTGAGTACAGCCTTATACAGCTTGTTGCACAAATTGAAACAAGTTTTTTACATTTGAAAACCAGATATCTGTTTCTATGAATTTAAATTTTGCGTGTGCCTTTGTTAAGATTTTGGGAATTGTTTTGGGTGAAGTTTCCAAGAAATATGACCCATTATTTTAAAATGTAATTCAATTAAATTCACAACAAGTTCGACCGATTTTTTACTCATCGTTGCGAATTACACCGTATTCCAAACATGTCGTGAGTCCTCATTGGTATTAGTACTCTAGGATATAGTTATGTGTACTTAAAATGGTACTCGCCCGCACGGATTTGTACTCGTTTTCGTACTCGGCTGTATTTTTCAAACTATTATGATACTAATGCGAGATTGCGCACTGGTACTTAAACTGGTACTCATTCTACTTGTACTCATAATCATGCTGTTCTACTCGTATTGCAATTATGTTGTACTCAGCACTATACATTATAATGTCATATTTGTTAATATTAAGATTAAAGTAAACCAAGCGCGATGTTATTAAAAAAAATATCTAGCAAAATATTTCTGTTAAGTGGAGGGGGGAAGTAATTGTTAATAATCGATAATCATTTTTTTTTTAAGTGGGTGTAACCTTTTCCTTTACAGTATCCGTTGAACTGTTGCTGTAAAATTCAACGAGATTTGCTCCGGAGTAATGTTTCCTTCCATTAAGGGTGTTGTATCGAGACGTCCGTCCGTTAAGAGATTGCATCGATTTTGAATGTTTATAAATTGGCCTTGATCGAGGACTTCGACATAACAGTCTCCGAAATAGAATTCGCTTAAATGCTTCTCGGAAGTCATGATTGAAAATACTGTATATCAGAGGGTTCAGACAACTATTAAGATACCCTAACCAAGTCAACGTTTGATAAAGGACCGGAATAAAAGGGCAACTTGGGAAAATTGGTAAGATGATATTATATATGAAGAAAGGAAGCCAACAGGCTAGAAAAACCCCCATAATGATACCTAAAGTGATGGCGGCTTTACGGTCGGATAAGGCTTGTTGGTTTGCTATGTGGTAGGCAGACTCCGAGACGGGAGCCGTTTTCTTAGCCCCAGAAGCTGTCTTTATCGTCAGCCGACCCCGTCGGGCGTTTCTTGTTCGCGTTCGGACGGCGGAAAAGATCAGCGCATAAATAGTTAACATGATTACACAGGGGATGAAGAAACTAACTAATGAAGAGACTACGGCGTATGTTGCGTTGAGTTTCATTGTACAAAAGAAGATTTCACCTGGCGGGGAGTCCGTCGGTGGAACAGGCGACGGTGTAGTGTAATGCCCATTGCTAATGACCCTCGTGACACCATCATTGAACTGACTGGTATGGCTACGCACGTTGCTACCCGATACAGCTGCGATAAATAAGGACCGTGCGGTATTAGCTTTAGATAACGTACGGTCTACTTCGACATACTCTTGAGAGTCACCAGGATAATGTGTTGCCAGGGGAACGAGATATGTCGGCATTTCAGTAACTTCTATCGAATAATCATTATGCCAACCCAAGTTAATTGGCAGAAATGAGATCAGCGCAGACAGAATCCATACCAACGTTATCATAGCGACCACGGTTTTAGTATTCATCCACGTGTAGTACTTAAACGGTAGTTTAATGTGCATATATCGATCGACACTAATAGCGCATATATTTAAGATAGATGCAGTACTAAACATGATATCAAACGAAATCCATATCGTACAAAAATGCCTATTAAAGATCCAATGACCTAATAGATCATTAACGGTCGCAAAACTCATCACTAGAATCGAGACAAGAAGATCTGCCATCGCCAAAGAAACCAAAAAGTAATTTCCAACTTTCCGTAAACGATCCTCCGTCGCTACAGCAACACAGACTAATATATTCCCAAAAATGGAAGTCAATAGAACGATAGATAACGCCAGGGCTATAATGATGGTCTCGAATGCACTGAGATTGGTTTGTTGTAACTTAAAAACCTCTGTTGTTTCCATATTTCCTTGTGGGTATGTCGGGGTACTACTCCCTGATATGTAACCCATGGCAGCAGATTCCATGATTAGAATGTAACTCATCAATATCTAAATCGAGGCTTAAAATTATGTTCCGCAGGGAATTATGTTCATTAGGAACTGCATCACACATGGGTGAATCAACACATATTGTAGTGAAAGGCGATGAAATGTAGAACTTAAAATTCCTTTAATTATTAAACATATGATTGTTTTATTGACATCGGTCTAAATTGTCTGCAAGTTTTTGTTTTGTTTTATGTAAACAATGATCAGAACAATTACCAATTCGTTGCGGAAAGTAATTGTTTATTCCACAATTTGTTTCCTTTTTATATTCTTCTTGAGCACGGTATTCCGTAGATTCATCTGCATAAGATGAATACTCCGTTGTAAGCTATACGTTTACCTTCGTTGCAGATCACATCAATACTATACAACTGGCAGACACAACGATAACCTCTGTATGCTTGTCTGTAGTCCGATGCACTATACAGTCAAGGATTACGTTTAGTGTTTTTACTTTCATTTAACACAAATATCATAAGTTGTTATCCGTCGGTAAACACGTCACTCCCAGAAATTTATCTGAATTAGACGAATCCTTGTTTATAAACAGCTGGTTTACATTTCGATCAAACGCGTTATGATATTTGACACATTAAAAATTATTACCTCTGTCTGCTTGAACGAGTTCTTATTTGCTATGAATCCAAATACTGTTATGACCCGAAAATTATCGAAAAACAAAAAAGGTGTCAAAAGTGGTTTTCAAGTCCACAGAGGAAGAAGAACAAGAAGATGATGTTATAGCAATTTCACGAAGGCATCTATTTTTGTTAAATACATCCTCTCGATTTCACTGACTATCCGTTTGTCGTTCATCTAAACATCACAGCTGTGGCATCGTGCTGCCGTTGGAGGCCAAAAAATAAAGCTATAATCATATCTCAAGTCACATCACTCTTCTTTTCCGTGGAGATCCGTCGGCCGTATCATGTAACCGGAAAGATAAAGTTAAGCTACGGGTGCCAACAAACTCTACAGCGTGTATCGTATTCCTTCAACATACTACTAATAATAACAACGCAATTGTCAGTTACCAGTCACAGAGTATCAGATACATGCTACTGCCACAACTGCGAAGAAAGATATCGTCCTTGCAGCGTGAAGTGAATCAGAACCAGAGTCATCCATATAAAACTCATTAGTATTTTACACTACAAAGTCAGATGTTTGCTTCTTTGTTGTTGTTGTTTTGTTTACTACTTCCTCCGTTTTGTATTTCGTTACGTCACATTCTCTTTATTCCACTTTAAGAAGAAAAAAGTACTTTCCGTTAGAATTATCCTCTTCTTTTTGTTGAGGGGGAGGTTGGCTTTTGCTTCAGATAATAAACCGCTGACTCACAAAAACAAAAGGTTGTAGGTAAGCACCGCCAGAAGGTAGGAACGGAGTTTATGAATATTTAATGATGATGATGATAAGATCTTCAGAGAATAAATGCTGACAGACAATAACAAAAATCTGTAGAAAAAGTACAGATTAAGAGCAGATATTAATTAAACATGAGTCTCACGTGATTCTTTTTCTTCTATTACCACAGAAAAGCAACAACAAAACAAGTCCATCTTTCAAAACACAAATACGTTTTGTTGCCACTGTCCTAGGAAGGTATGTACCAGCTTTTATCGTTTCACAATAAAGTGATCCTAGTTCCTCTCAGTGTTGTCTTCAACTATGGTTTGATTTGGCGTTCCTCAACAAAGCTGTTCGTCCAACTTTTTTTATATATATTTTTTTTGTCTCCCTCCACGTAATATTTTTATCCATGCGGCGGGATATACGTAAATTATTTTAACTGTCTGAAAGCAGGTGTTGGTTCCAATCCGAGAACGCCTCGCTCGATATTTACCTTTTCTTCATCAATGTATTTGTAAGTGGAATGAAAATTGCGTTTTTATACCAAAGAAGAAGAATAAGAATAAGAAGGAGAAGGAGAAGGAGAAGGAGAAGAAGAAGGAGAAGAAATATAGCAGTCCCGAGGCGGTGTGACTTTGCCAATCATATATAATACAAAAAGGGGAACAAATCAATAATTGTGTTTCCTGTTGCCGCTACTAGTCAATCTCGAGGCATTACCATTACACGTATAGATAATAAATGTCATCGCTGTATCCACAAATTTCGTCATTTCCTTAATTATCAGATAAATCCACAAAACCAAAAAGAGAGAGAAGAAAAGAAAAAAAGATAGAAGAGGAAAAATCTAGGGCGAGTTGTCCTTTTTCTTCTTTTACTTTTTCCTTTTCCTGAACAATTATCTGCCCACGTGAAATAATCCTTTCATAAATAACAGAGATGAAGGCCGGCCGATGTTTAGTCCGAAAGTTCCATCCTTACGACTACTATGAGTTAGATCTGGCTGCAGTGTGGCGATACCTCTTATATGAAAGAATTCCGAGCTTTCGGAGGTGGAATTAGCTATAGCATGGAGTGAGTGTTATTATGGACGCCGCCATCGCGTATTTACGTTCAAATTCATCTGTATAGTGAAGTACGCGATTTCGCTGCAATACAACGTGAATATTAACTCAGTTAATGTGATCGTGTATAAGCGGAAGAGAGACCGCAAGAGCCGACTGTTTACGGTTTTTGATAATAAGAAAGTTTAAGGACCTTTTTTCATCCTGATGAGTTTGTTAGAAATTAGGTGACACCCAAATTAATGCAAATTTTGCCTTTCGTATGCTTATGTCACATGACCCATTTAGAGACAATCCCTTCTTTTTTTTTTCTTTTTTTTTGCCAGCGTTTACCGAATCGAAGCTCTCTTTTCGCCTTGCTCTTTTTTATTTTTGTTCATTTAAATGGAATTGATGTACTCCAGCACGAGACTACTAATACCGTTTCTGTCGTGCGTTAAGTGCATCAATAGCGTATTTCACATATTTTTGCATTCTCAGCTATCGGGTGTTTCCAACTTGAGAAGTACAGTCTTACCAAAGAAATAGAAAGAAAGCAAGAAAAAAAGCGGAAAGAATTGAAGGTAAAATGTATGAAGATGTTTACAATCATCCCCGAAAGCAATTGAGTAATAACAAGGTTTGCAGTGTTTGGATGGAAACTTTGAGCAAAATGTAAGAGTCGGACTAATAAAGTCAAAAGCTTTTATAAAACTCTTCGCTTGACAGACATTAGCTTAGCATGACACACTTACAAAAGTAGAAGCAACGTTTTTAACTTTAGCACGAATATTTTCAAGTCAATACAATTCAAGCAAGATATAAAAAAAATTGAACGGGAGAGAAATAAAGTTTTCTTACGAGGCGTAAATTATGTTCTATTATAATAAACAAAACAAAGTAAAAGTAATTAAGATGTGATGAGACGAGACAATAGGGTATGTAGGGAAAATATATGACCAAAGTGCACGGTATAGACGTTGGTTTGCCAGTTATCTCACCTATCATAAACCTCTCTGAAATAATCACCATGACAACAAATAAATCCCTGCCTCCGTTAATCACAGGCGTGGCTAGACTACCTTTTTGAGGAGGTGGGTGGGGGTTGGTGGGGTTGGTGGGGGGGTTCTCTAGAAGGGGTAGGCAAAACCTATTTTCCAAACCCAAAAACAAGATTGACCATTCAGGGAGAGAGAGTGCCAGAAAAATATTTGGGGACATAGTCAACCTGCGTTTATACTATAATGTTGGTAAAGTCGTACTGCAAGTCGGTTTTGTAGGGGTGAAAGGACAAGGGTACTCAATTCAACTTATTTTATTTTTTCACATCGATTGATCTCGGCCAAGAAAAATTGATCGGGTGATGGAGAAGTGATGAAAGGGAAGTAATCTTTCTCTATCGCTTGTTCGCTAGTCTCAATACTGTCACACGTAGTAGAAATGTGACGTACATGTCTCTAGAAGTAATTAATAAAGACAAATATATAGACCCGTTTATGTTTTTGACCAATTCTATCAAGGAAAAACGAAACGAATACATTTGCCAGTCCGACTATAACTTTTAGAGCCAATGACCCCATAAGGTACAGTCCTCAAAGCACCTTCCTTTCAATATATATCTTTCACGAACCAAACTTATATTCACCATAAACCATCTATTATTTTTTTTCATCTGTGGGATATTTCCGTATTTTTAAAGGAGGTTAACAGAATAGATTTATAGTTGAATCGATATTTCACCCAATTTTACTTTGACAGGTTAAGGACGTATAATATGAAGTCGATACGTAACATTCTGTAATATTGGCTGCGTCGTCGTGGAGTAGATAATTTAACCAGTCGACTTAATTGGAACTGTACAGGATGTATAGTAGTAAAGTTCTTAATGAGATTTAACATTGCCTTGTACATACAGGAATCACATTACCTGTATACGTTTGTACGACAAATTGATTCGAAAGGAAGGTTTTCATGAATTACAGAAAGGTTTTGATTACATGATTACGCAACTATATCGATACGTTTCATTAGTTTGATGTCAAATATTCATGCTAGTATATAGTGCAATTTTCTTCTCTGAACAAGTTCGTCGCTTTTAATGCTCTTTTAGCAGATTTCTAATGTTATGCTAAAAGATTGACCAAAAGTATCGATATATTATTTTCCAAGATGTCGCACATATGTGTTCAATATTACCGCGCATTACAAAGCTCCAAACTTACGGATAAAGAAGGTGCACGGATTTGCCTTCCAAATTGTTCGGTCATTTAAAGCGAAAGCGACTGGTTGTATTAACAACTTAAGTTTTCTTTCACCACCCGATACGATAGAACAAAAACTATTTCAAGTTCGTTGCAGTATTGCCACAATACGATTTTTCGAACGAAGAATGATGGCACTTTCGACCTACCATACTTTTATGATATTCGGAAATTTCTCTGTTTTTATGAAATATGCATTTAAGAAGCTCCAGTGGGACTGAACACTTTAGTGTTCTCGGCTATTGTTGGTTAAGTACAACCGGATAGCTGGATAGCTTTTGTACAAAGGGTAGAAGTTATTGTACCTTATAGTTCTCGGCTATTGTTGGTTAAGTATCCACCCGGGATAGCTGAACAGGACAAAAGGTAGATGTTATTGTACTTTATAGTTCTCGGCTATTGTTGGTTAAGTACAACCGGGGATAGCTGAACAGGACAAAAGGTAGATGTTATTGTACTTTATTGTT
>KN891429.1:0-25748 GCA_000934455.1 Apostichopus parvimensis
ATGTTAATCAAAATAAAATAAAACTGTTAGCAAACTGCTTATCCACTAGAGAGCCTGTGTAAGAGAATGTGTAAAAGTAAGTTGGCCTGACGTTTTTATCCTAGCAGGATCTTCTTCAGATGCTAAAGTAACAGTAACAGAAGGGACCAAAACATGCACAGAATACAGACATGGTGAACACAAAGAGATACATGTAAGGGGATTAGTAGACAAGGGATGGAGAGAAGAAAGAAAGAAACCAACAGGGGAAGAGGAGAGGTAGGAGATAAACAGTGGAGGGACAAAGAGAGGATAATGTTAAGTTTGAAGTAGTTTGGAAGCAGCTTATTAAAGCATTTGAGTGGTAACTCTTTTTCAAAACTAACAGCGTAATGACTCCGATGTAAGATTACAAGTGATTAGACCAAGACAACCTCGTAGATGTATCTGACAAACGAACGATAAAAAGCGAGTAATTAATGAAAATGATTCATTAACCATAAAAACCCTATAAAAAAAAATTCCCAACACTCTGAATTCCTTTCCATTTTGAAAAGAAAGATAACATCTTAGTATAAGTTAAAAATTATATCACACATCTAACAAAATTCTTCTTTCCATACTTCTCCTTCCTACTTGTACACAAGTACGAAAAAGTACTGTAAAAATTTCGTAAAAACATCCACACAAGATCCTATTTATAACCAAATGATAGAAAAAGAAAAAAAAAAAAAGAAAAAAAAGAGTATGGAAATTTAAAAAACCAACATTCATTTCAATTCAGATTAATATTTGAAGATGGAAAAAAAAAGGGGGGGGGGGGAATAAAACCAAATTCTGACATAAACCAATTAATACTTGTCTTCTCTGCAAATGTACATAATTTTCTTTTTTTAACACTTTGCAAAAAAAGGAAAAAAAAATTCTCTCTCGTCAATTCATTTTACTCGATCTCGACAAAAAATCCAATTTGTAAAGTTTCACCGAGATAAGCTTGAAACAAACCTGCCATGAACATCACTTAGGTCTATTTCATTTTGTTAAATAACTCTGTGCTTTTTTTGGGGGGCTACCTGTCTAATGTATACTGTCGTTCTCATATTCTCATGTGATGTCGCAACTGACAGTTTTCAGGCTGAATCAGGCTCCCTGGAGAAAACTGGGTAATAAGCTACGAGAAACTGGAAGAGGGGCAGTTGAAGGGAGAAAGCATATATGTCAAAACTAGGGAAAAAAGGGAGGGAGGGAGGGGGTACGGGGGGGGGATGGAGCAAACCTGCACATTGTTATGAGAAGGCCACTTTATGAAAACCCTACTCTGGGAATTATTGAGCCCTCTTGGGCAAGAGACGGTTCGTGGAAATTTCACATAACACATGTCATCTTTTGAGAATTGCGAATTGATTACCGTTCTATCAAAATGATAAAAGATGGGGAAGTCGTGTTTTTCCAGTTAAGTGGAATGTCAAGAACTGTGAGTTGAATAAATTTGCTGCAAAACCTTTTACAGCAGTCCGTCGCCATTAAGAAATGATAAGATTCCTTGAAGAAGTAAATTCTTAGTTCGATCTTTAGTTCACCAAAATTGCATAAAATATCCCCAAACTAAAACATAATTTAAGTAATCATACTCTGTTTATTTTTGGTTTCCAAGGTATTTTAACATTCGTTTGTCTGGAACACTTCTTTAAATAAATCGATGTTGCTGTCAAGCAGATCCTAACTGTTAATGTTCGTCTATTGTTTCAAGGATCTGTACAGTAGTATCTTTATAGTTAACATCAATTAAAAAACAGCGAACCCCTGTGAATGAAATCCAAGAAATGTCTCATTCAAGTACTGTACTTTTAATGCATGGTAACTAGACGCAATTTCAAGCCCTAAAAGTCTTTTAAATAGTTTTCTTATTGATTTTTTTTTGGTGGGGGTCCTTCTGGAGGTATCGACCTTGTGGGTTTGTTACGTTGAAGTTGTTTCGAAACAGCCGAGCAGGTGCTATATAAATTATTTACAATATTTTCCACTGATTTGCATTTTTGCTTGAACTTTCCAAAACGACTTGTTAACAAGTCTAAACGAATGACAAAGCTAAAGTTTGTGTTAAGGTCCTAAGTACTTGGTAGTTTGATACATGACCATGCAAGGTAACTTAAGGTAAGGTAAGAGTAACTGGTAAAGTTAAGTGGTAAGGTACATATAATCAAAAAGCCTTACCGTAAATGCCCTAAAATATGTCATTTTCATCAAATGTCATGAAAATTTGTAACATCAAATCACAAAGCTAGCCAAATTTGTTCTAAAATGTACTGTTTTGGGGGAACAAAACATTTTCGTAGGATTCCAATAAAACAGTTTTCATAACAAACATTTTGGTTGGATTCTAATACAACAGTTTTCATAATGAAACCCTTGTGCATGTCTTGATCATCGAAAGAAGAAATCAGATTTTTAAGTACAAATTTCAAATTTTGTCAAATTTTTACAATACATATTGTTTACTTCCAAGTCCAGTCAGTCTTTCATTGTGGATTACTAAGATTTCTCGATATATCTTGACTTTTAAAGTTTAACGAAATGTCCAAAATTATTTAGCCCAAAATGTTTAAAAATTTAGAAGCTACTTCAACTTGAAAATCATACAGGAGTGTTAGCTCAGTGGTTAACACCGGTGCCTTTCAATAATGAGTTCGAGTCACTCCAAGATTAATGTATGTCGTCCAGTTATAGAGTTGTTGACAATTGACAATTCATAATCATGGACGTTAAATATGAATCAAAGAGACTGACTTGGGTCAGCTTGCAGCTTTGATAAGCCAAAGATGGCTTCTACACGAGTTCCTGCTTGCAGGAGGATCTAAACTACATACATACATACACACATACATACAGTACATACTGAAACATTCAAATTAATCATTGACACTGAATGAAGAGACTACATAGGCAAGGATTTGGAGATTCAAGGTTGAGCGACTAAATATTTGAAGTCTCATTCATGATTGAATCGAGTAACGACACTTGCTAAATCAATACCTTTGTACTCACTTAGAAGCACAAAACCTTGACAAACCGTGGAGGCCAAACAAATGCCCCCCCCCCCCCACAATGGAAAGACACATTGAGAGTGGCTCATGTTCCAAGTAGAGGATCATTTGGTTCATTTCTTGAAGGATAAAGTGCCGTGACAGGTAGAAATCTTGCCGTGACATACAGCGGTGACTAATCACGCAAACTGAATGATGTATCGACAGTCTTTTCAAGAAATGAAATTGGGGCATGTGTCCCCGTTAATTTGTCAACGATTAAACTAAAAGGCAAACTTAGATGTCAGTTAGAACAGTTCCTTGGGTTGACTTTGATAATTGTTTTCCATTTTAGATATGATTCAAAACTTAAATCCCATAACTATGCAGAGAATGCTATAAGATGAGTGCAGAGATTTATAGCAGTTTTTTATGCAAAGAACACAATAGTATTACATAGGAGACAAACTTTTAAGTGCCACACAATATATAAACACTTAAAAATTATTCAGTCAAATGTAGTTGGTCAGCTTGACAAATGAAGTTTCATATTCAACAAAATAAGTTTTAAAAAAAATGAAAAGTTTGAAAATACTTCTATTCCTTTTCTGTTTTGTGCGTGATGAATAGTGATTTGAAACAAATGTCTTAACAACCTAAATAGCTAAAACACAAAGTGAAATCATTCATTCGTTGTCTAAAAGGATGCAGGGCAAATTCTTAATGGCTTTCTGGTCGTCTGAGACAAATACCAAAATGGCTTTTTCGGATGATATGGTGCACTACTTATTGGTTACATCATATTCAGATTGCATTGTAAATAAATATCCCCTAAAATTATAAATTGGTATCACCCTCCATCAGTTCAGAGATACTGAAATCAAGCAAAGATAGTGGTATGATCCACCCAAAGGGGAGTTTTACTGACCCATAGCAGGGTGATCTATTCATCAAACTGACTGTACACATCACTCTTACAGTGTACAATGGCTGTAGGTAATTATTTGTGGTTTTGCGACGTTTGTTTACGGACAACCAACTTTGCTTTTCGGACAACCCAAAAACGTACGGAAAAAAAGAGGAACACGAAAGTCTGCTTTCAGCTCTGAAACTCTGGAAACTTTTTTTCTTGTCGACCTGACATATGTAAGGCTCCTCGGAAATAATTTGATTAATGCCTTTATAAAAACATTTCAAGAATACTTTGAGAATATCTTCGATGAAATAATCTTTTCACTGGTATTTTTATATTAAGGCCAAGCCTAACGATAGGGCGTACGTGCAAATGTATGTTGTATAATTTAATCTTTTCTGGAGCCACACAATGTAGAATGATAGCTAAATGTTTTTCGTAAAAATTTGTATATGATAGACCATAAATCTATATATCATCTCATAAAAAACATCTTCAAGTCGTTACAGCCCCCAAAATCAAATTACTTGAGATGTACTTCATTGTGATTTAAATGGCAGAAATAAACGAAACAAACAAACAATATATGCTTATAGCCTAACGATGGGGGCATACCTTCAATTGTGAAACTTGTGACCGGTCAAATTCACATGTCTTATCTGGAGAAAAACACTGTATAATGATAGCTAATATGACTGGATCATGATCAACTTCACCCACAACTACACACTGTTGCTTGTAAGGTACATGCATCTTTGGATATTCAGTCAATTTCATCTGCCAATGATCATCTTGAAATCAAGTTTTTTTCCCCAAAGAGACCAATTTCAGACAGAACTTGATTAAGTTTACAGAGAACGCTATTCGCTCAAATATCACCTTTCTCTCCCTTCGGACTTGCCCTAATTTGCCTAGACACAAAATTTGTCATATGATGTCACCCAAGGGAGAAGGCTTTCGGGGGTTTGGAAGTAACATCTAAAATCTCCTACCCTGACAAATACTTGGGCAGTTCATTTTAGTTTGAGATTTTTTTTCTTCTTACAAAATAACTTTAAAAGTCTGCCAAATGATCAAAAATCTGAATTTTATGGACAAGATCTCCCGCGTGGGAGTGGGCATGGGGGGGGGATGTGTCGGTGGGTTGTCTTACCTCTTGGTCTATGCACTTAAACTGCCAAGTCCACTTGACATTGTAAAGGAACTGGCGCAGGTCGAATCTGTTATCGTCCGGGCTGTAAGATTCGGCGTGGTAGGATGGTGTCAGGGTTGTCATCTTGTGACGGTTAATGGAATACGAACGGAAGAAGTGCTTCACTTTCTCGGCCACCTGGGAACGTAACGTCGAAACGAAAAAGGACTGAATTATTCAAAAAACGTTACAGGAGGCAAACAGATGAAGATGTCCTGGGATGGAACAGACGATGGAAAGTAGCTTAACAGCAGCTTGCCACCCCATAGATACGATCGCTTTGACAACCAAGGTTAAGCAGAGCGTTATGCCACTTTTCTTAAACGTAAAATCGATTGCTTCTTCATAGCAATTTTCGAGGAAGAGAGGATCGGGGAAGAGGAAGAATCATAGGAAGGAATTAGAGAGGGGAACGAGCTGGAAATGTGGAAAGGAAGGAGAAGGAATCAAAGGTAGTAGAGGAAGAAAGACAAAAGACAAGAAAGCACAACAATTGAAACGAGATAAGGACAAGAAGGATGAAGAGTAACATGAAGAGTGGCGGGGAGGAGCAAGAGTAAGTGGAGGGAGGGAGGAGCAAAAGAAAGGGGTGGAGAGGGGGAGGAGTAAGAGTAAGGGGGAGGGAAGGAGAGGAGGAAGACTAAGGGGGAGGGAGGGGGAGAGGAACAAGAGTAAGGGGGTGAGAGGGGAAGGCGCAAAAGTGAGGGAGGGGAATGGAGCAAGAGTATGGGAGGGGGAGGAGTAAGAGTAATGGGGAGGGAGGGGGCCAGGAGCAAGACTAAGGGGGAAAGAAGCAAGAGTAAGAGGGAGGGAGGGGTGAGGAGCAAGATTAAGGGCCAGGGAGGGGGAAAGGAGCAAGACTTAGGGGGAGGGAGGGGGAGGAGCAAGAGTAAGGGGGAGAGAGGGGGCCAGGAGCAAGACTAAGGGGGAAAGAAGCAAGAATAAGAGGGAGGGAGGGGTGAGGAGCAAGATTAAGGGCCAGGGAGGGGGAAAGGAGTAAGACTTAGGGGGAGGGAGGGGGAGGAGCAAGAGTAAGGGGGAGAGAGGGGGCCAGGAGCAAGACTAAGGGGGAAAGAAGCAAGAGTAAGAGGGAGGGAGGGGTGAGGAGCAAGATTAAGGGGGATAGAGGGGGAGAGGAATAAGAGTAAGGGGAGGGATGGAGGAGAGGAGTAAATGTAAGGGGAAGGGGGAGTAGCAAGAGTAAGTTTTCAAACAAAACGCTTGTCCTGCATATTATTATCCCTGACAAGAAATGTCTGAACGACCAAACGTCGATAGTTGGATCACATTCTTAAAATCCCTTTACTCACAACTTCTCGACTGGTGCAAAATGTAAAGTGATGGGGTGCGCAAGTTTTGGGTAATATACCCCAGAGCATATGATAAATGATTATTACCAAAACACGCTGTAAAAAGCAACTTTCTGCATCAGAAGTCTACCACCATCAGTAGTGCTTTGACTTTCCACAATATATTTCTCAAACCAATTACACAGATCAATTGAAAACCAAAAGTGCCTTGGGGTCTCAAATAACAACTTCAAAGCACTACGAACATTTTTCGTAGAATCGACATTGACGTTTTATTACTGGGTGCCCAGTTGTTTATGTCAACTCCATAACAAACATGTTTGACAGAGCCATTACAGTATTATATGACAGATTGAGTACTAATAAATCATCATTAATTCTTTCCTTACAGCTGCTTATCGTGATTCGTCCGTGCAAATCTAACCCAATCGACCGAGAGATTATTCATTAACTGATTACAATTTGAACACACTACTACATCTTTCTGTAACTCCAATACGCGAATAAATTATCAATCTATTTCATCTCCAACATTTATTTTCTTTCTTTCTTTTTCAACAAGCCACTCTTTGATATTAAACTATTAATCACAAACTATGAGGCAAACTTGGATATTTTCCATTTTTTATTTCATTTTTTTTATCTTTTGCTTCATTCCTCACTTCAAAACTAGTTCAGTCAAGTGTTACCTTGGACAAAGGTTTGCTATCAAATAGTATTAAAGAAAACCTGAAAAAATCAAATAAAAATGGCAGTTCAACTGTTTCACATAAGACCTTTCAAAAAACAACCAAATTAATAGCTATTAATAGATGATCAATCTTGTCGTCTTGGATTTTGAGGTACCGACCCTAAAATTCAGGTTTCAGGTATTAAAAGGTCATCCCTAGACTTGGAAAGATTGCTGAACCTACAGTTAACAGTCCTTTTACTTCATTTTATGAACAGGATAAATGAATAGCAGAGCCACTGCCTGACGTATCAATATATTTTACAGCAATTTTAGCATCTAACAGCAATCTAACATAGCTCTCTCTTGCCAATACAGATACACTTGTCAATAAAATGGGTAGCAACACAAATACGGTGTGTATGTACACCAGTTCTTCAAGCCCCTAAACTCCCAACCAATTGAATATGCATGCTGCTAAACAATGGTGTTTAGAAAGCCATAAGTTGAGATAGGAATACACTAGAGAGCTTCTCATAACTTTATTTTGTACACAAAACAGCCTGCATCAATAAACCATATTTTTCTGAAGGGTGTCACATGGGATAATTTTTTTTTTTTGTCAAAGATTTGTTTACATTAAAAAAAAAAAGGTCGTTTCTTGACATTTTGACCCCTCTTTAAAAAAAAAAGTGAGACCAGTAAAAACACATTTTCTCAATCACTAAACTTATCGCTATATCAAAATTCGCCCTGCACTAAAATGATCGTCTATTACATTATGACAAACAAAACCTCAAACTTCTGCTTCGGGTAAAAGCCGTCACTCCACTGAAGAAGACAGCCGAACAAAACGGTCATTTTACAACATTTTGTGAAGAAATGAGACCTGAATGATGCGGCTAATTTTTTTTTTTTTCGCTTTCATGCAGATGTTTTTTTTTTACATGGTAATGTTTGACTTTTCATCCAGGAGAAATCCAGTTTTCCCCATCTTAAAATAGTCTCATATATTTGAAAGAGAAAAATTCCAAAATAAGCTACAGCTTTACACTGAATAAGCCTCCCAATGTGAAGTGTTAAGTTTATAAGCCTTTGGGCTTCTTCCAAATACATGTGTGGCTGCAACGCTTTGTGAAAGTAACTTCACACGCGGGAAAGTAAAAATGATCCACTTCGAGACTCTCAAGACATTCGAAAGCTTCCCATGTGTCACATAATTGGCAAAGCTGAGAATCTTTCTCCTCTATTCCATTTTTATTTCCCTTTTTTCGGGCAACAACTTGGCAAATTTGCTTGATTAAATCATGAACCTGACATTTATCACATTTTTTTAACACTGATAAATCACACACTCTTGGTACAAAGCCAAGCGAGACTGTCGTAAAATATCATTTTCTCTCTTTGCATTTTTTACAAATACATAAATTTTTTTGTTATTGGAAACTGGATACACCGAGCAACATTAATCACAATTAAAATTAAAACTGCATTGTAAAAAAAAAAAAAATAATGAAAAAAATCTTTTTAAAATATCTCCCACTATTTTCATATTTCTCACCGGCAGAGTTTAACCTATCAATGTCGATCAAGCTCATACTGTATTTCGCAAAGAAAATACGAAACATATGGACTGTCATTAATTAAGTGATGTTATTAATTAAGTGATTCATACGATGTATAATTGTTACAGACAGCTAGTGAAGTGTTTATGAGTCAAACATCTGTCTTTGTTACTTCTTAAAGATGTTGTTTCGTTGTGTTCTGTGTAGCCCTAGAGTAGGATATTCCCTGAAGCAAGGGATATATGTTGCTTCACAGAAGACTAGTGTGGCATTTTAACATAAGGCCGATCCTTTAAAAGTCATTCTCTTAGTACAATCAGTCATTTTGGAGTTGCGAGCTCAAAATGTTACTACGGAAGACTTTTCTTCTTTTTTTTTTGGTTCTCAATGAGTGTTTATGGCTTTCCAAATATAAGATAACCAAAAGTGCCAGCTGCCATGTCTTACATGGTGAAGATATTTGAAATGAACAAGTCCCTTAAGACTGAATCAAACTTGAGCTTTGGAAGGCACAGGGTGGAAATTGGCCTTTTTTTGTGGAGGACCCGGGCCAGATTATATTATTTTGGGGCCACCAAACTGGCCCTGAGGCAAGCAAGGCAAGGTGGCACTGTAATAATCTCATTACTAATTGTTCCTTGTTTTCCTCATGTCACCTTAAATTACCTGATGATAATATAAAATGGCATATTGTTATCTTAAACTCTTGAACAAGCTATTGACCATGTGTCAGTGTGCTGCGATTTTAAAATTTGTGATAGCCAAAGACAGCAGTTTCCAGGTTTCTGTCGCATGTAAATGACCTGAGAGTTTAAAAAACTGATGGTAGTTAGCACTGTGACAGTTTCATCTAACGCTGGGGTGGGCAACCTACGACCCGCGGGCCACATGAGACCCGGCAATGTTTTTTTTGCGTCCCGTGAGATGTCTCAAGAAAAAGCAAAAAAAATCAATCTATTTTACATCATCACAAAAAAGGAGCTAGCTGCTTAGAATTTATTGGCACTAATGATGCTGTCAGGTAGGCCTATTATCCCCAGTAATTATCAACTGTACTGTATTGACATTATGTTTTTGTGAATACAGATTAAGTACACACACCTATTGCTTGCAAGTCCTCTGAAATCAAAGGTTTGAAATCAACAGCAGGTCGTTGATTAGGTGCGGCCCAGTCAATTTTTCACTCCTTATATCTGGCCCATTCATTCAAAAAAGTTGCCCACCCCTGATCTAGCACATCTCATAAGAACTAAGATACATCGACATTCCTGCTACATTAAATAAGGCGATGGCTTCCGTCACATGACAATACACGAGTCGAGTGCGACAGTGTCGTTTTCATCCTCCCAGAGGTACAATGGTAAGTTCTGTTTTGAGACTACTACAAGCACCTACCATAGCTTTAGATACGAACATCACCACTTCATACAGGGATGCCAGCAGGGATTGCCCCTAGGGCCTGAAAGTTGTGGGGACTTGGACGTCCCAAAGACTATCTAAGCGGAGCGCCACCCTGGTTGGCGCGTAGCGTTGCCAGAATATTTTGGCAAAATATCCCTCCCAGATCACCAGAAATGGAATTCTTCCCAGGCCTTGTATGTTGCATCTGAATTTTATTTTTATCTGAACTTTATTTTGAGATATCACGTTTTAGAAATTTACGCTTCAAAAAAACATACTATAAAAAATACAATAAGAAAATGAGAAACAATAACATAAAGATTGTAACACACATAACTGGATAATGGTCATGTGTTCGATTCTTTAACCTTAAATGGCACTTTCGGTGTAAAGGTGAAATATGCCTGAGTACCGCAGAAGTCTCATTCTGAATTGCCAGGCCAGGAAATGAACTTTGCCGGAATTCTGGCATCCCTGTTTATAAAGCTTCAGAGGGATGGCTGGTGGCCAATTGGCTAAGGCGTCGGACTCGTGATCCAAGGATTGCTGGTTCGATTCCTGCCTAGTTCATTACGTTGTGTCCTTGGGCAAGATGCTTTATCTCACTTGCCTCTCTCCACCCAGGGGTTAATTGGGTACCTGTGAGGTAACTTGTCACTGGGCGCAGTATAGAACTGCTGCCGACTGGAGGGATTGTCTCTGGGACAGGTTATCATTGACCAGGGGTAATATAACGTCTGTAAAGCGCCCTGAGACCTATCGCTGGTGTAAAGCGCTATATAAAAATCAATTATATATAAATATTATTATGGCTGGTATATGCCACATTGGCTCACATGCAAAAACACTAGCCCGACAGCTACTAAAGTGTGTATCGTGGAAAGCCATTCAGGTCATAATTACCTCCAGAGGGGTGAATCTGGGACTCCAGTCATGAACCAGTTTGGTGAACATACTGTAAGGACCACAGTGAGCTATCTTTCTCATTCTGCCGTAGATGGACAGCTCGTCGTACGTCATTCCCATGTCCTCCTGAAACGGGGAAAAAAATCATAATTGTTGCCTATATTGAGACTTGTTAAGTTACATTTCATATTTTTAAGCATTCTATTTTGTCTTTGAGAATATATCCCTTCACCTTCCCTGTTCAGAGTCAAAATCATGTTATTTTACACTATTTTTGCTAAAAGGGCAAAACCCTTTAAAATTTACACAAAGACACAGAACTTCTCTATAATTGTTATATCCAATGTGTTATGCAAATCCTTTGTACATTTGCATAACAAAAACAGTAAGTTTTGAAGCACGACGACTGTACGCAAGTCCATTTATAGGGAGGAAAAAACAAAAAACCTTATAGCAAACTTTATAGCATTAACATAGTGAACGTAGGTCACAGAGACTTATTGAACATCACACATTGGGTAAATTTGACATCTAATAGACCATATTATGTATTGAAGCATGAATGCACACAAGTCTATCAGGAAAACTAAATGACAACAATAATGGAAAAAGTGAAAAAAAAAAGGGAAAAGATTAACAAAACTTTCAGTCATCAACTTTATTAACTACAGTATTTCTATCAGACATCCTGTCAAAAAAACAAATGATGAGATCGTGAGAGACATAACATTTTCTTTCAATTTTATGTTTTCCTTTTCTTTTTGCTTTCTTAATTGTCTCCTTGGCAAAAGATTGGGTATTAAAAAAACTCCATTTGTAAAATTGTCCCCTTGATAATTACAATCAGATATCTTTCCATTTCCCCTCCCCCCGAGGCTGAGATATTGATCTTAAAACGCTGTTTTTGAAATTCTTTTAGGTATGTACATATTAAAAAACAAAATAAATTAAAGATGCAATCTTTTCAAGTAGAGACCTTCATCCAGCAAATGTTCTATTTTTGCTCACAGGTAGAGATTTGTTTTCAAAAGGAGAGAAACAAAAACAAACACAAAACAAGAAAAAAGTTGGGATGAATATGAGCTTGCAAGTTCAATTGAAATTAGGAGAAAGGCAGATGAAGACAAGACTAGACAAGTGTGAACAATCGTAATATCCATACAAGGCAGGAAGGAATTCAAAACAGAGCAAAAATGGTGAACTAGGTGAATAAACACTTGCCTCATCTGTTTGTGATATCTTTCCATCAGTCAATGGCTCCAGTTCAGCAGTTGGTGGAGCTGCCAGAATACTAAATAGAAGTCAAAGAGTAGGGAAGAAAAATAAATTACACAATATAAAATAGTGAACATAAAGCAGGGAAATACAGAATAATATAAAGCAGTGAACATAAAGCAGGGAAATATAGAATATAAAACAGGAAACATAAAGCAGGGAAATACAGAATATGAAACAGTGAACATAAAGCAGGGCAATACAGAATATAAAGCAGTGAACATAAAGCAGGGAAATACAGAATATAACGCAGAGTGCATAAAGCAGGGAAATATAGAATATAAAACAGTGAACATGAAGCAGGGAAATACAGAATATAAAGCAGTAAACATAAAGCAGGGAAATACAATGTATAAAACGGAACATAAAGCAGGGAAATACAAAATATAAACAGAGAACATAAAGTAGGGAAATACAGAATATAAAGCAGTGAACATAAAGCAGGACAATACAGAATATAAACAGGGAACATAAAACAGGGTAATACAGAATACAAAGCAGTGAACATAAACATACATACATACATACATACATACAAACCAGGGCAATACAGAATATAAAGCTCCACCCCACTGTTATGAGACAATCTCTAAACTGTTCACTGCATCTCCCCAATATTATTTTCTGTCTACTCCACCTACTGCTCTATCCTCAACCCCCCCCCCCCTTCCTCTCAGCCCCTTTTCTTTCAAATGTAATGCATAATTCAGAAAAATTACATACCACCCAAAAAACATACCACCTCCCTTCACCGCCCCCTCCCCTCCCCTCCAAAAAAAAATCAGATAAACTATGACAACTGGGTTTGAGATTCTCTGTTCAAATTAAACTACTGTGAGACTTTTCTCCTTCAGCTTTATATATATCCTCAATTGTAAAAAAAATCAAATCAATAAAAAACAAAAATAACACACCCTTCAAGCGCAGTTATGCCAAATTCTTTGATGGCATAAACGATAAATCTCCGCAGATCCGTCTTGCTGATACTTCCGATAGGATTGATGTCTGCACTGGAACAGTCATATTTGGTCAGGTAACCACGGAGACTATAGAATGAAATCACAGGTTCAATGCATTGTAAAGTAATGTAGTAGTTCTGCTACAACTTCAGCAATGAGAAAACTGGAAGTCAACACTGTAATGTTAACCATCACTTCTTAATGGCACTTTTGTGTTGAAATTTTGAGGTTTATAAAGAATGCAAAATACCATTTAAATTTCTTTTAAAGCATTTAAAGCATATCTGTACCAACTTGCTAATTAGCATAGGATTTAACTAGTTTCTGTGATCCTGATATAGCGTTATAGCAGTGATGTGGTGTTGGATACAAGGTACCTACGCTTATTTGAAAAGAAACCATGAAGCCAGTGGACTTGTATGTTCCCATGCCTCTACTTAATCCTCTGATTTGTTATACAGCACAAACAAGATGGCATCCGACTGTAGTGTATTCTTACAGCATGCAATAGTAGTCATAGTAACAGGGTATAAAAACACAATTCATGAAATTATGGAAAATGATGACATTAAACTCTGAACTCAAAAGCTTGGGGATAAGTGTTTCAGAGAAGAGGTTGGGAAATTACGGTTGAATATTTACATTTTAACATAACTGTTAACATTTGAAATGTTATCTGTTGTGTGGTAAAAAAATATTTAAAGTTTCAGAGTCACTCACAGTCAGAATCCATTTAATATTGATACCATTAAAGACACTAGTAAAATTTAATAGGTGCTACTGCTGGGGAATACACTCGTAAATTACTTAGACACATCACCCTACGATCCATCAGAATGATCGTTAAACCAGCCAGTGGATCAGTTCTCACCATTCGTCCACATTGGAAGTTCCAAGGACCAGCAACCCTCCCGGTTTATCCTCGCTCCACATGGTCAACTGAGCGAAGAGATACGACAACACCATCCGAGACCGAGCCTACGGAGGGAGTAAACAGAAAGTCCATGCAGAGTTATTACTCATAGGGTGCTCACAAAAAAAAGTGCTATTCTTTTTTTAATTTTTTTTTTTATGTTCAAAGTTTGATGAAACAATTTGTATGAATTGACAGTATAATGAGATTGCATCACTGAACAAAGACCTGTCACCATGGAAATGGTGTTGGCAGTGGCGGAGCGTCCATACAGTCAGGGGGGGGGCGGATGCCCCCCCTGACGGACTCAAATGGACTACTGGCGCCCTTTTCAGATTTTTACCACTTTTTACTTATTCGCGATTATTGACTTTTTTTATTGTGCTCTCATCTACCTATTGATATTTGTCACATTTTGTTGGTGTAATTTCTGACAAAATGCTCTATAAACGGTGGTCTTTAATTTATCGCCACTTCCGTTGTAAGAAACTATTTCCAAGAACTGCACGGGGTTTTCGATCTATTTTAAGACGATACGCCACGCGCAGTGGTTGAAATAGTAATACAACAAAGATACCACAGATGAAGCGCATGTACTTTCAACACCCATATAAACTTCCCAGTTGTCACAAATGGCGATGACACCTATTTATTCTTCGTTTATCTGCAAATTAGCATGGCCCGGAAAGGGTCATTTCCGGTGATCTAGGGAGTATCTTTACTCAAAAAAATTCTGTAGGCTCCGCGCCAACCTGTGGTGGCGCTCCGCTTAGATAGTGTCGAAAGCGCCCCTACAGACCATTCTCGCCCCCCTGACCAATACCCCTAGCTCTGCCACTGGGTGTTGGGTAGGGCTTTATTTAACCCATGGCATCAACCCTTTACTGATGGCAACAACTGTTTTGCCTATATAACTAAGTTGCCACACGTGCCCTTGTGATGATCTCTATCATCAAACTTAAAACTGAAATCTCAGGCCTAAAGAAACATAGCTGATAATACAGTGATTTTTGTGCCAGAAAACAGCTATTGAGTACTTTATTATAGGATACATAACAATCGGTTGACCCTAGGTGATCTTGCTGCAGGCATCTGTCTGTCTGTCTATCTGAGACGTGTTTAAGAAAAACATGATATTTTACAGTTTTCTGCCACTTCTGTAGAAGTTTTCTATCACTTTGGATGTTGAATTATAAGCTTCGTGTTCTTCTGAAAGATGGAAAATTGCATATTTGATGATAATCCACTGCAATTTCCAAGAAATTATCGCTTTGCTCCTCTTCATCCTTAATTTCAAGTCCTGTCGTTCTCCACATGTGCCAAAAGTGTTATCCTGGGCCTAATTGAGAGCGTGGTGGCCAATTGGCTAAGGCGTCAGACTCGTGATCCAAGGATTGCTGGTTCGATTCCTGCCTAGTTTGTTACGTTGTGTCCTTGGGCAAGATGCTTTATCTCACTTGCCTCTCTCCACCCAGGGGTTAAATGGGTACCTGTGAGGTAACTTGTCATTGGGCGCAGTATATCACTGCTGCCGACTGGAGGGATTGTCGCTGGGACAGGTTATCATTGACCTGGGGTAATATAACGTCTGTAAAGCTCTTTGAGACCTATCGCTGGTATAAAGCGCTTTATAAAAAGCAAATATTATTATTATTATTAATTAGCATCTACACAATGAAATCTACTCTACATCGCAGACAGTACAGTACGCGCACCTGAATATTCTGTAGGGCTAGATTCTCCCTCCAGCTTCCACCGTGCACTTTGAAGGCAGGACTTTTACCCGTTGCGTTTGTGAATATTTCCACCGAAGACTGAACGCTTTGGTCGATGGTGACAGCAAAGTGGTGACTGAAAGATTGAAGAGAAACACAAATATGGACAAACTGAGTCAAACATGCAAATATACAGAAAGTTATGACAATTATTAAAAATGGTCAAAGTGTCATAAGTTTATGTATCACTTTTCTTCTTCTATTGCAATAAGGAAGTACATTAAATGCAACAAAGAGATGGGAGGTATAACATGATGTTGGGGGGGGGGGGGAAGCAAAGTTTTTGGATGGCAAAACCACTGCTAGCCATTGCTCTTGCCTGAGACGAGAAGGGCCTTCCATGAATTTGTGCTACGGTTGAGTGGATATAGAGGCAGTAGCATTTAACATATTAAATAAAGCGTTTATGAGGCTGTGGTTTCTAGGCATGGGCAGCTAAAGTTAAGGTGGCTTTCAGCACAGGAGCAAATCATTGTTTCTCAAACAAAACTGCAGTGAAATAACCATTAAACATTTTAATTGGATACACAGTGATCATTCAAACTTCATAGTACTTATCTAGGAGTCTTTTCTTTCTTTTTTTTCCATCTCATTATGCAATAATTATTTAGTTCACATATTCAACTTTTTTCGTAATATTTCAGCATCATTGTTTCAAAATTTAGTGTCTACATTATGAACGAATCATTAACGTAATCAACTAGTGGTCTTTGTAATTGTAATATACCATGATCATAATTAATGTATATCATTAATAAAACTTATATAACATAGTTTATACAAAGTACTTCTGTCTTGTTACATATTTTACAAGTTACCATAAAGAGGAGTCTCTTCTAAAGGAATTTTAAGATAAAAGACCAGTAAAGTTCTTGAAAATGTAAAGCATGCAAGTCATCATTCCGTATCTAGGAGTCTCAAATGAACCAGAGTGTTGTCTGAAAGTGAACAACTCTAAGGTTCACCAGAATAAAAACATGGCAACTCTAAACACCTCCCGGAGCATTCGCTTACCTGCCGATCTGTTCCGCTAGATTTTTGGCGTGTGTATAAGTGCTAATGGAAGAATTCTTAGTTCCCATGTAGCATGTGACTAACAATCTGCCCGCTAGTTCTGTAGGATCCGTAGGGGTGTAAGAAGGTTCGTTTGCAATCCTGCGAACATCGGACAGCACTTGTTCATCTGGAAAATAAATAAAACGATTATCAGAAGACAATCAAACATGTCAAACAAATAATGATAATAATGGTGATTTATAACACACATATCACATATCCAATCGGAAGGGTGGTCAAGGCATCGGAGAGCACTTGTTCATCTGGAGAATAAATAAACCAATTACCAGAAGAAAAATCAAACATGTCAAACAAATATAATTATATTAATAATGGTGATTTATAACGTTCACATATCCACTCGGAAAGGTGGTCATGGCACGGGAGGGAAAGAGAGAAAAGAAAGCAAAAACGAATGAAGAAAATAATTTTTGGATAATATTGATGAATGCTTGTTGCATAAGATGAGTTTTCAAACGTTTTCTGGAACAAAGTGAGTGAAGCACAACATCTGAGTTCTAGTGGTAATCCATTCCAGAGACGAGGAGCAGCTACTTCGAACCATCTGTCACCCTGTGTATGTTTAGGCCGATAAAAACTACATCCCAAACCAAAATTAATGCTGTCGAGAAACACTTGTCTCTCTTAGACGATGTTCACAACATACAACAAGTATAAGGGAGCATGTAGGTATATGATGTGATAACAAGAAAATTAAAGACCAAGGTGAAACTTTTGATTTCTCCTTTTCTAAGCTAATTTTGACTGCGTACAAATATAGCAAGGGTGCATGATGTCTCATGTACAAGTCGTATCCTTATATACTGCAGAATATACACCTTGATCTTGAATATACAAAGAACCTTTATCCAACCTGGTATGAAAACCTCTCTCGTTTGTAGTTTTCATGGACTCTGAACAAACATAAATAACAGAAGGGTTTGTGATAAAGGCATTATACAACACCAACCCTACCTATAATTAGATAAATAAATTTATACATAAATATTAGGAAAATAAAAGGCAAAACTTTATTAGGACATATGACTCAAAGAAATTCCAATAAAAGAGAAAACATTTCTGGTTTCTTAATACTGGGAATGATAGCTCAACAATACTGAATGGAAGGACTTTTATTAATTATTTCAAACCTAATAGTTCGATATCTCTCTATCTCTTTCTCTGGGATATGAAGATATAGAAGATGATTGATGAGGGAAATACTCACTGCCTTCGCTGACAGCTTTACAAACGATCCTACACATAGAGGCCACGATACAGGCAGTAGAGGAACTGTCTATGCCGCCACTTAAAGCGATGAAGAAACCGGCCTGGAAGAAGGGAACATGAATAATAGCTAAGATCAACTTTGATAATTACTGTGTTGTTAATTTATAACAACAGACATCAAAGCAAAAGTAATACAAGCAAATTACCATAACAATAGATTACTTGTGTTCTTGTAAATAAACCATTGTCAGATTCCATTTTTGTCTGTCTTTATTCAAAGCAATATTTTATTTTTCCCATATTGATACTTTTGGTACTGATTCTGAAGAGCTCTTCCTGCTAAAGAATGTCGTTTATCATTTTCATCTCGAGTCTCATCATTGAAATTTCTGGAAAATTACACGAGGTATGCAAATGAAGCCTGCACTGGTGACAGTTGCTTTGATTGGTTTTGTAACAATTCAAAACAAAGTGTGTTTTTTTACCTAAAGTATTTGGCAAAAAAAAATATAGTGAATTTTTTGGTCAAAGATTTTATGCAATCAGCAAACTTTTGGAAAGAGTTTGTCATTATAAAGATAACTATATTAAAGTCAGTTCTTGTCTTTTATTTTCTCGGAGCAATGAGGTTCAATAAGGGCATAACAGGAATCAGTTTTGAGAGTCACAACTAGTTTTTACACGTTGCTGAATAATGTGAATCATTATAATGCATCCAAAACTTGTTGTATTATCACAAAACTTGTCGTATTATTACTTTTAAGATGCATTATAAAATTCTGCATAGCTCAAGTCAGAAAAAACAAAAGTAGTTATTCCAACTTCCATTTCCAATGGAAGGCTGTTACCTTCTGTGCACTTCTTAGAAGACAAGCCCTAAGTTTGTCAGCTGCACCTGTTTCTAGTACCCTTTGACAGATGAGGACCTCCCTTCCTCCCCCTGAACCACCCCCCTCCCCATCCCCCTGCCATCCTTAGGACTATATTCCCACGTTTAAAAACACTCTTGATTTTTGGTCATCTCCATGTGTGTCTCACTAAAGTGATAAGCTTAGTCGAGTCAATCCCAAAGAGTACAATGCCATGCAGGGACTCTCTACACAATTCCACACAATGATCTTGAGGTGACCACCATGACGATGACAGAACTCACTTCACTTCAGGAACCAGAAAAACCAAACCCCCTGAACCCCCCCCCCCCCCCCATCCTTAAGGTTATATACCCACATTTAACAGAAAACACTCTTGATTTCTGGTCATCTCCATGTGTGTCTCACTAAATGTCGAGTCAACCTCAAAGAGTACAATGCCATGCAGGGACTCTCAACACAATTCCATGCAATGATCTTGAGGCGACCACCATGACAACGATAAAACTCCCGCATGGACTCACGTCACTTTAGGAACCAGAAAAACCCAACCCATGTATGACTCCTCTCGACACAGCTAAACCTGCAGAAAGTTTGAACAGGTGAAACGAGAAGAATCTGCTTTTTTGTGCTTCGTTCTAAGCCAGACAGCTAACAAACGATTGCAGGGTTGACAATTTAACCTTTAACCTCTGCATAGCAACTTCACCTATGTGTAGCATACCTGTCCACTTCTTCTCAAGTAATCCCAAAGCCAGCATGCTGGACCCAAGGCTATTTCCTCCTCGGCTGAATACAATCTTGGTGGGACGGGAGGCATCGCTGGGACGTTGTTTAGCAGAGACGATAGAGAGAAATCCACCTCAATCCTTGGGAATGGTTTGGCTCGGGAAGCCTGATGGCATGAGAGATAAAAAAAATTCAAAATGAAGCGGGTTTCATTTGATAAATAAATAACTTCTCACATTATTTAAATAACTTTTTGAAATAACTTCTCAAATAATAAATAACTTCTCAAATACATAACTTATACAGTATAATAAATAAATCAATTATAAATTAAAATAATCAATTAAAATAAATTATATCATAAATAACTTCTCAAATAAATAACTTCTCAAATAATAAATAACTTCTCAAATAAATAAATAACTTCTCACGAAATTAGAAAATGAATTATCAATGTCTAGAGCGAACTTGGATACGTTAATTAGAGATAGATAAACAACTGATAGAGATCAAGAGCTTAGTTGTTTGATACACGACAGATCTAATCCTAAGGCCAGTAGTTCAAATCCTCAGTTTTGTTCCTTGTTGAAAAATATTTATACATACATGAAAAAATGGTAAATTGGAAATGAAATTGTGATGCGATCCCTGGTAGGATGTGTATACACTGTACTGTGTTTACTATCCCTTGTACCACATAGCATAGACTTTGTTAAAAGAAGGGGTTGTCACAAACTTACTCTTCAAACCATTTTCCTGTTTTTAAGAAGAGAAAAGGGAAATACCATCTCTTAGACCATACGACACCTACAGATAAGAATCAAGGCTCATTGCCATAATTTGATAGTAAAAAAATACCAGTCACATCTGATCACCATCTCTCAAAACTGGTCAAATGTTCCAAACTCAGTGCAAGATGATTGATACAAAGAAGTAAGACAAACAAACAAACACACACGACAAAGGAAACAGATAGAAATGAGCAGAGGCTGCTCTTTGCTCTCACCTGCTGAGACGTGCTACTGACATGGGCTCTGTAGGCCCTCACATCCTCCAGATCAACGGTTGAAACCACAACTTCCTGAAGAAAGAAAATGGAAAAGTCATCGCCGATCTTAGCTTGTCTCAAAACATTTCAATCATTTATTTATCATTTCTTCAGTATGCATGCAAAATGACAAGAAATGTATGACAGAAATGGATATTACACTCTTAGAATAAAAGGTTCTAACTTGTCACGTATTTGGAACCTTTTCAGGTTCTTTAAGGGTCTTGGAACCCCTTTTTCCAAGAGTGTATACAATGAGACAATGTTAACAACGATTTTAATATACAAATTATAAACTTGAAGAGATGAAGGGAGATCTGAAAAAAGTAATAAACTACTTGTCGAGTCAGACCACCACCCTAATGTAAACTTCAACTTAAATCGACACTCTTGCTACAATACTCATATCTCACATCTCATAAAGTTGCAGACAATTGTCAAGTTGTGTCACTTTGCTAAACTTGTACCCAGTTTTCTTCAATGTTTTTCATAAAACAGTTAAAACCCTTAATTTAGAATATCCTGAAAAAGATTCATGATCAAACGTGACTCTTAAAAGGAACGTGTTCCATCTTCACTATGCACAGTTTGAAATGCTCACCACATCTTGCAGAGAAAACTCTTCCCCACGTGTGATTATATCTCCGTTCAGGGCGATGGTAGATCCTCCATAATAGTAAGCTCTCTCCCCATCGCAACCTCTCAGGTTTGAATACATGTAAATGCCCCCGCACTGTGTTGGTGAACAGAGAAAATAACTCATTAATAATATTTAGAATGATTCTTCTTAGGAAACAACACGTATGAACTATATACGCATGTTGTCCATCCCCATCAGAAATCAGGAGGACATTTATGGCTGATGTAAGGTTAACATCTTGTTCATGACTGAACTCATTGTTGATGCACGATTCATTATATGTGACGATATGCTCTGCTAATATTTCTGAAAACATGTGACACTTAGTTCAACCGAGTCACAAACCATCTGATTCATGAATATGCAAATATTTGTGACTGAAAATTTTTGTAATGTCAATATTTTTAAATCTGTTAAGGATGGGGTCACAGAGTCAACCGAGTCACCAACCATCTGATTCATGAATATGCAAATGTTTGTGACTGAAATTTATTTAAATGTCAATATTTTTAAATCTGTCTTGGATGGTCTCACATATTCCTACGAATATCAAAAAAATTACTTAATGTTTATATATCATTTAAGTTTACTTTTTTATACATAACTGTGACTAAAGAAAAGCAGCTTTTATTGTTTTTTTTTAGTTTTTTTTTAGGGAAAGTACTTCCTCACCTTCATTGTGCAAGACTTGATTAAGTCGACTAATGTATGACCTTTCCTGAGTTGGTGGTAACTTCCGCTACCGTTCGTGAATATCTCTACACCGTCAAGGCACATGGCTATGTGAGGACTGAAACAAAAGGATATATAAACCAACAAAAAAACAAAAACAAATTAGTAACCGGGAGCCAATTGGCCTATTAATGATTCCTTGCTACCTTTGTAATGACAACATACACACTAACAATGCACGTAAGAATTTTTTTAAGTGTCGACTATTGTTCACTCCAAGTGATCTACAAGCCTAGGTTTCTTACTAATGTATTATGTTACCTTAGTTTCTGTGTTAACAAGGTTTTCAGATGTCACCTCTGTTAACTTCAAGTGATCGACCATTGAACCTTCACAGAAGAACGACAGGATTTATGTACTCAATAATTCGGAACTAAACACTAAGTACAAAATGGTGATTTCAAGCATTACATTTTGAGCTATTGGTTTTCCAGTCTGATCTCTCCTGACCTAAAGTGACCTCTGACCTCAACCAATACCTCTAAGGATCTTGTTCTCGTCAAGAGGGATCTACATACCAGAAGAAAAGTTCAACAAAACTTCCACTCTTTGAGATATTGTCTTTATACGGTTTTCAGACTGAAATTTTATCATGTTCAAAAGTATTTTGTCACTGGTTCTGGATAAAATGGAGTGTCAAACTAAACAAATAAATCCCATTCAGGAATGCCCTGAAATCTGGTTGAGTATCTCCCAAGTAGCTACAAGAGACTTAAAAGAACTTAACTGGGTGAAACTTAATTTTATCCATAGTTTTAAATGACAACAACTTCAAGTATATATCTCAAAATGTGATGCAAAAATTTGGTTTATACTGGTAGCTTCATATTTCATATACCTGCAAATCTAGACACAGGTTGAGACAATACCCGTAGCCTGAAACATATCCGTCTGTCTATTTTAAGCTAATGTGATATGTCACACACACATCTTTCCCACAGACATAGACTTCATCCAGATGTGAAATCCAGCAAGTTTGGCAACCAGACTGTATTCATATTTACCTGTTTGCAGTCCACAGACCTTCACAGACTTCAGATCCTATGCAGGTATCTCTGGTTGATAAAACTGCATCTCCAATAGGAACAGTGGTCTACAATCATTAAAATAATTAAACAGGAAGACAAAGAAAATAAGAAATGTGTACGCTAAAAAACAAAAAGTGAATATAGTATTTTTTTTTTTTTAATTTTAATTATTTTTTTAATTTTTAATTTTAATTTTTTTAATTTACTTTTTTAAAGTGAATATTGTATATTTCAAATTTTGATATCTCCTACTGTCCCACACTGGGGGCAAAATGGCTTATAAAACCTGCAATGTAAAACCTCTTCTGAGAATAGTCTGGTTGCCATGGTGTTGCCATGTTTGGTCTCAATTCATATTTAATCTTAGAGTTTCATGTCTTTGAAGGAGCTTGCGTCATGAGTCCTCGTATATATGATAATTATAATCCAATGATTATTCATGATATAATCTCCTCCCCTCTAGCCAGTTGGAACAATTTATGCATATGCTTATATTATGCTAATACCACTCTATACTGTACGGTCATACTGTATCATGCTCCAAAGCACTTGTACTGACAGTATGAACAGTTTCCAATCTTTCTCTGATAGAAAGTGGATATTCATACTGCTCATAGAGTCATTGAGAGTGCTTTAAAGCGTGACAAAACAGCACTGTACATTAACAATTGTCACAACTGGGTGCCTTCCACACCTTGCTATTAAAGTTAATAATAATAATAATAATCAGCAGTTATTTTTACAACGCTTAAGCGACCACAATTTGGGAGAAGCCCACAAGGGCTTATGCATTACTACTTACACATCGGGTGGCTTCCAGTTCAACATTTTAACTCAAATTTGGAATCTTTTCAATTTAGAAAGTCATTTCAGATGGGAAAACCATAGTTTGTTCTTGGGATGAAAAACCTACCTTACTAAGACCCGGTCGGGTATTGAACCCAGAACCTGCTGATTGCTAAGACTACTTGCTTCAAATGCCACCGCCTTTATCCACTCTGCCACAGCACCGGTATAAGTTAGGAATAAATTGAAGGTAAATCTCCCCCCCCCCCCAAAAGTTGCATTTCTTGTTTGCCATTCACAACCAACATTTCATATAGATGTTTGCAAAATGAAGATGCGGATAACAGGGTAAACAAAAGCATACACATGTTGAATATTCATGAATGAGCCTAATCACCTGATTGGTTATCTTTGCAATCATTCTCGGTAGATAATACTCCTCTATGATCTGGTGTTTGGCCCAGGCTGTAAACCAACGTAACTCCCTATAATTCCCATGGTTGGCCATGTCAGTCTTTGGTTTGATGAGAAGAATTTTCCTGTTAAAATGCAACAGAAAAAACTTACATAAATGATATACAACATTCAGAAATTATTGCTGGTATTGTCTTTCTTCCGGTTCATTCAAAAGAACTATTACTTTTTCGATTTCAAAGTCTGGTGCCAGTTTTGTAAACACAAGACACAAATGTCGATAGCTTGCCCTGGGATGGTTGAGGGTTCATATGGTAAATGGTTGTTGGCTTTTAACTGTCACCCTAAAATCAGGATCAAGACTTGAGATCAATTTTATCAGAGATTTATCAGAGAATAGCCAACAGAAGATAATCTTGGCCTCCACCAAAAAGTTCCTTTGACAAGATATGCACAAGGGCACGATTGAGAATCATGAGGGGCAAGTTAGAAA
The DNA here is from genome assembly GCA_000934455.1 of Apostichopus parvimensis. Lineage (NCBI taxonomy): Eukaryota > Metazoa > Echinodermata > Holothuroidea > Aspidochirotida > Stichopodidae > Apostichopus > Apostichopus parvimensis. Next base: position 24,907 of record KN891429.1, read on the forward strand.
TTTCCTTGGATTTTTTTTGAAATGGCACAGCACCACAGCAAGTTTTTCCTGGTAGCATACAAAGGGAGCACCGAGACAGTTTTCAAAAACTATTGACAACATTTTGTCCAAAGTGAGTGTGAATACAGAAATGACAGAAAACAGGAACGATTGATGAGATCGTTCGTAAAATCGCACCCTAGATTTTTTTTCCATTTACCGCCGACGACAGTATAGCTGTTTTCTGGGATGGATACTCACTGCTATTTCAGATAATCTTTGAACCTTGGGTTAGATGAACCTTAATCATCAAGATCATTTGTGAGGGCACCTACGGCAAATTGATGAAAGAGGCCGCACAGATGTTTCTGTTGGTGCCATCGTTTTAATTTATTGTTGGGTGAGGGTAGGAATGGGAGGTTTTTGGGTGGGTGGGTCTTTAGCTGGGAGTAATGGGTGGGGAAAGGTGGGAAAGTCGTGGCAGGGGTTGGGAGGTTTTGAGTGGGGTCAGGGACAGGGTTTTTTTCTCTTCTTTTTTGTTGGTCTCTTGTTCAGAGTCATATTTATGTATATTTTCATTGTTAAGTAGGGAGTGCTCTACTTGTTCAGCCATAAAGGTTTTTAGAGCACTTCCTTTCACAATCCTTCTTTTTTTGTTACTTCATATGTGCTTATTATTATCACCTGAATGTTGTGATAAAACAAATAAATATATCAAATGAAAATGAAATTTGGACCGCGACATACACGATTATATCAACGAGAATATTAAAGCAGTTCTTACCGATTCAGAAAGATGACTCTGCAGTTGTACCTTACATTCTTATGCATCACAGGCCTGTGAAAGAATTACAAGAATAACT
>KN891429.1:25908-36115 GCA_000934455.1 Apostichopus parvimensis
TAATTCAAAGTAAAGAAGGAACTGGAATGGCCCAAATCTACACAACATTCCACTTGCAATTCCAGTCTGAAAAAGCAAATCTTCTTTTTGAAAGGATCGAGAAACACGTTATGTTTATTAATAATAGTTTCTTATTCTGGGCACACATTATAGAAATATATTGACTGATTGTAATGTGGAGCCCAAAACGATGATCAATGATTAATTCTAAATCCTATCAACTTCTCTTTATACCGCAGATATGTAATTTCTCTTTTTCCATTTCATATTGGTTAATATAACAGTGAAACCTGCTTCATTGATACTACACCCAGAGGTACAGTAGGTCAAGACTTCATTAACAGGTGGGGGGGGGGTAGAGATGAGGGGGGGATTGTCGAAAAACATATTTCGTGTACATTTCCACAGGAGTTTATCCATCGTCTCTTTGGAATTGTCTGTATTGGACGTTGCTAATTGAAAAAGAAGGAGGTATACTGAAAATGTATTAAATTGTGTTAATGAAGGTACAGCACAATGTGTGTTCAGCATAATCATTAAGTGGTGAGATCCAGGTAAACATTGTCTCTGTCTACAGAGATGTGGAGTTTAACTAGAATTCCTACACTCACATTCCAATGTCACAAATGATCTCCCTGGTGACAGGAGATTTGAGTAGCTCAGCCAGGACTTGCCAGGAGTGAAGGCATGTGTCGGATTCATAGAAGTGGTCGCTGCATCCATACCCACTGAAAATACAAAAAAAATGACAAAACATGGCCGTTAATTAACTATAACTTAGACAAACTCTCTTTTAGATTCTGTAACAAAAAGTAAATCATGCAAATATGGAGCCTAGTACACATTTCAGCAACTGTATTGCACTCGTGTTAGTTAGAGTATCGATCAAATGTATCAAGTTACAGTAGTGAATCAAGTTACAGTTAGTGTATCAAGTTACAGTAGTGTAACAAGTTACAGTAGTGTAGCAAGTTACAGTAGTGTAGCAAGTTACAGTACTGTAACAAGTTACAGTAAGTGTATCAAGTTACAGTTAATGTATCAAGTTACAGTTAATGTATCAAGTTACAGTTAATGTATCAAGTTACAGTTAATGTATCGAGTTACAGCAGTGTAGCAAGTTACAGTTAATGTATCAAGTTACAGTGGTGTATCAGGTTAAAGTAGTGTATCAGGTTACAGTGTATCAAGTTAAAGTAGTGTATCAAGTTACAGCAGTGTATCAAGTTACGGCAGTGTATCAAGTTACAGTAGTGTATCAAGTTACAGTTAGTGTATCAAATGACAATAGTGTAGCAAGTCACAGTGGTGTATCAAGTCACAGTAGTGAAGCAAGTTACAGTAGTGTAACAAGTGTATCAAAGATGGCTCAGATGGTAGAGCAGTGAGTTAGTAACCTGATGTCTCATTAAAGTTTGAGTCCACTTAAAGCAAATGTCTTTTACTCTTTAAGATGCCACATCTCTTTATTAGGATCTTTATGTCATTATAGGAACCAGATTCTTTCGGCCCATTTAAACTTGCTGCTTATCAGTAGTGTCGAGCAGTGTCTTCCATGAATTTGGTATTTCTGGTTTAAGAAATTGCAGTTGAGTTCTGTTCTGTCATTGGTTTCAAAACAACTTTGTTTACTATACGGTTGCTGCACTGCAGTGATGATAAACTGGGTGCCTTCAGCTCCCTCAGTATTTGAGAAATTGGTCAAATGCTGAGGTACACAGTCGTCCTTCGGATGGGGACGCTAATTGGCGGTCCCGGGAGCTGCGAAAATTGACACACCTTCCAGGTTTACTCTCTGAACATATATCTTACACTCAACTTGGGAACTCTACTTTTACATTCCACCATGATTGCCCAATTCCTGATGACATAAAGACATAGGTACATACAGTAGGTACATAAAGAGATAGGTACAACAAGACAACCACTGCACACTTCATATTCACAGAGTTCTCTGAAAAATATAGACAGGGATAAACATGTCTAGAACTGTATATCATTAAAACATTTTAATTACCATATTTCCAATTCTGGTCCAAGTCTGTAGCTTGCTCCTTTCTCTTTAGCTATCTCAATACCTGAAATAAATTAAAACAATTTCCAAATCCAAATACAGAGTATCCATTTATCATTAAATGATTATCATAAATAATACCTCCATGTACATATTGTATTGTAGGTCTGTTTCAACATTATACTTTAAGCTAAAAGCTAGTTTTATTTTTGATCAGGTTTAATAAAACCAGCTGTTTGCATTAATTTAGTAATTTTACTGCGCGTCAAACGCAGTCTTACACAAAATAAGTTTATAAATTGTTGAAATTAACAATCTTTATTCCCCATTGTTTTTGTCTGTGGTCTCCTAGACACTTTTCATTCTAGTACAGTAACCATTAGTTTAGTATCACTCGCTCTCCGTGACACTGAGCCAAGTACTGTACTATATGAGCAACATTTGGATTCACAGAGTGGTTTCATGTTTTTTCTTTGCATCTTTCGAGACAACTAAAGAACTGCTAAGGATGTGGCAGGATGCAGGCAATTGGTAACTTTTTATTTTACAGGAAGTTAACAGTAATTTAATTTAGTACATATGGAGAAAAACCCACTGAACCAAGATTTCAATTATAATCTTGCCCATGGATACAAAGGATGAGGTAATTGTATTTAGACTGTGCCATGATACGTACCACTAAAGAAAATACCCCAAGATTTGATACATTTTCGTCAAAAAACATTAAATAAAGATACATTCACACGTTGCAGATCATAAAAGCTACTGTATAGGATGATGTACAGTTGACTTGAGAGAAAACAATTCAATTGGTAGATTTGGTTCAGTGTCTTGTAGGGATATGACTGTCAATATATAACATTAATCTTCAAGACAAAAAATACTCTTCACTATATGTTGAAAAGCCCATATTAATATCATTTTCCTAACTAAAGAAATGGTTGATTGAATGAAGTCTACTTCGACTGACTAAAACCTTGATTGTTTTATGGATGTGATCACAGAAGGTGGTCTGTGATGTCATCACCACATGTTTTGTTCAAAACCTTTATTACCCTCTTATAACACTCTTGAATCTATTTAGAATTTCAACAAAATGCAACGTTTTGGTAGAAATATTATTTATGAATTTGCGAGTAAATATGAAAATAAAGACAAGCATTTTCGGATAAATTGCCCTGATGACATTGTGAATTCTATTGTTGCCAGATGCATTCATAAAACAACTATAAAATGGGCTCCCTGTCACTCTCTGGACTGCATCGAATGAAACTTGGGCATACCGAAACTATTGTATGTTGCTATCTCTTGCCACACAGTATGCAAGGTACTGTTCTGTGGATTCTGACTGGAGCCCCCCGCAAAACAATAGGCTAGGCCTATATAATATATAGGATCCCCAACTATGGGCTGGATAGCTCAGTAGAGCACTGGGCTTAAAACCATGGTTTCAATGGTTTGAATCCCTTTACTGCTAGGCTAAGCCATTAATTTCTTTGCTCTTTTCCATTATTTATTATTGGACTTTAACCCACCATGCTAGATTAAGTAACAAAACTGAGCCTCTGGAGGCCCTTAAATGCCACCCAATAGAGGCTACTTGGCTTTATGAACCAAGGGCAACTGTTATAGGCAGTGGCGGAGCTAGGGGTATTGGTCAGAGGGGGCGAGAATGGTCTGTAGGGGCGCTTTCGACACTATCCAAGCGGAGCGCTACCACGGGTTGGTGCGGAGCGTACAGAAATTTTTTGAGTAAAGATACTCCCTAGATCGCCGTAAATGACCCTTTCCGGGCCTTGCTAATTTGCATATAATGTGACAATTGTCAATAGGTAGATGAGAGCACAATAAAAAAGGCAATAATCGCGAATAAGTAAAAAGTGGTAAAAAGCTGAAAAGGTCGCCAGCAGTCCATTTGAGTCCGTCAGGGGGGGCATCTGCCCCCCCCCCTGACTGTATGGACGCTCCGCCACTGGTTATAGGCCTAGGACCCAAGATGTTACCCCAAACACTAGGCTACTTATCCTTTAAAATAGTTTGTCAAGAGTCAAACTCAAACTTCAAAGCTAATTGTTTGAAGGCCTGGTCTAAAATGTAATATTTGTTTATGCCACTGGCTTCCTCGTGAGCGATAGGCCCAACTTACTTTTCTTACTAAACTTACTCTTTAGAATTCTTGCGAGATTGCCTTCGAAGTCCATGGCCCATTGATTTAGCGTACATGCTGCCAGGGTAACCGTGCGACCCATCGTTACTGGGTAGGCCTAGTCTATGATTATCCGAACTTCACAATTTAAATCACATGAAGTTAGGCCTTAGAACTAACGCAAGGTAGGATAGATTGTTTATATGGAAGATATATCGAACGCACAGCAATCAGTTCTAACTACAGAAGAACGAGATATACGGTAATTTGATAAAGAGTCCAGACGGGAAATTCAATTATTTCGGCCTCCTTTTCTCGCGTTACTAGGCTTGTGCTGTGTTGAATGTATGTGGGTTCGTGAGCAATTGCATGACCGTCTCATGCTCAGCTCGAGTACAGTACAAGTAACGCGTCTTTTGGACCAGGTGACCAAAAATATAATAGGTAAGAAATACCACCGCGGTAGAAATAACGCGACGAGTTCAGGAGCAGTTAATTTGTTATCTCAGTTTCTGTAGCTGAAACATTGTATCTGAGAATACGATAGAGAGTTGAAAATGAATGATCAAAGCATTTTGATTTATTGAAAATATGATGAGAAAATCTCTTGATCACCTCAATATGACATCGGCTAGATTGAATACCCCGCGAACTAGCAGCCGACTTGAAGCAAGTTCAATATTGATATTATTTTTGTGAGCCGAAGGAGAACCAATGATGTGTAAAGATCGATGAGGGAAACCAACCTGAAAACCCAGTTACACATGTGACTACCAGCTGTATCAAAACAATACTATCTGAACACCAAGGGCGATTTGGCATTGTTTAATTCTTGGGAATAATGTGAAATGGGGGACTTCCAATGGGGAGTATGTCAGGCGCTTCGCGAATGTGTTACAATCAATATGGGCATATAGACTAGCCTATAGGAGCTCACGCATACTGTATCGGCGAACAAATAAGTAATAATATCACTAACATAAACCGATTCTGAAGGTGACAGTTTATTTGAAGGCGACGGTTTAACTTCATCATTTTTATTTGATAATACATAGGTTACCCACTGCAGTGGAGTGTTGACATGAGGTGAGCAACCAATTAGGCCTAGCCTATGTAGCTAGTTTCCTCTCTTTTTATTTCAAATGACAATCCAGTTTAGCCTAGGCCTATAGTACATATCTAAAGATACACGTCAACAAGGCAGACTTAGCTGGCTACATGAAATATGTAATATAGGCCTAGAACTAAACACACTTAAAGGCATTGAAGACTCGCCCCAAATAGCGTGCGGCCATCTGAAAAAGTTAACTTCCTGTTGCTTGCAAGTGACGTTTTGTTCGTGTCGCTACAAAATGCAGACAGTAATGAAACGTGATACTGTGTTATCTTTAGCTGGACCTGAGATGTCCATCGCTGTATCGTTTATACACTGTGCTGTGGGTATTGACCGCATGTACTGACTGTACACTAGGAGTAGGACCGACGGACGCAAGTTGTGTGTGTATTTTCCTGGATCGATGGTGGTGTCTAACACTTCTGTTACACCTCATTCGAAACTAGGTCAGATTACCAGCATTAGACGTTTCTTTGTGCACGAGTCTTCACACCCTTTAAAGGCTTCACATATGATGGTGCCAGCTCCACAGTGCAGCACTAAATATGTTAGTGTTAATCCATTGTTTAATACTGCACATTCTAAAACAGAAACTCAACCATAACATGTTCTCTTAACTTCATATTATCAAGAAAGCATCTTTGGAGCATTCCAGAAACATTACTAGCACGTAATTTGTTTCATTTGTTCTTAAACTATAACATATATATCAAGACCTATAAGCTTCTGTGTAAATTTGTCATCCTTTAATGTTCATGTTTAGCTGTCACGTTGTGTGTCCTTCAGCCAATGTTCGGCTGCATGAGCACACCTTTTTTTCTCTTTTCCTTTTCATTCTTTGAAGTTTGATCATGATTTTGTGGAGCCCTGTTAAAAAACATAGCGAGCCATAGAGCTGCAGATTGAATGAATCGCTAAAAATCTGGTATCGATTTTGCAAACGTTAAATGCTATAAAAATAGACAAATTGCTCCACGAAAACAAAAGGTGCAACGCAAACAAAAGTGATCACTTCTAAAGCACTACAGAACATATACTCAGAAATATGAATATGCAGTATGTATTTCCATATTCATTTGGATGTCATGCTTTGTGAATGAAAAATGAAGATAATTTTGCTTACAGTATTCAGCATGATGATGCATATTAAGGTTAACAGCAGAAAGGCTTGAAACTTGATAACGCTTGTAATTAATGAGAACTTACTGTATTTCTCCATCAGCTACCCACCATACCCACCACCAGTCCATCCACCACCCCCAATCCTCGTCAAGCCTCCTGGGTATGACGAGTCAGCGGGCTACCTACGTCACCTTCTGGATGAGATTGAGCGTGACATCATCATGCCACTCATCATAAGGAATCATGTTACCGTACCCTTCAAAGAGCTCTTGAAAAGGATCGTAGACAGCTACAATGTCAACTTGCCGAGGCAAAACGAACGACCGGACTTTGGTGATAATCCTGTGAGGTGGGCCTATGTCTATGTCTTCCTCATGAGACACAGCCATCTCGTTCACACAGCGTTAGTCGAGATGACAAAGTTCACCCAAAATTTCGTTTGGTGGCAGTACGTCCGTACGTTTGACGTGTGCGCCATCGGTGGCGGACCCGCCACCGACATCCTAGGGTTTGCTCTGTTCTTGAAAACGTTGAACATTATGAGCGACGTACAGGGAACGGTAATCGACAAATGCGGTGAATGGGGCGACACCTGGACGAGTCTGCACGAAAGGACGGGCGACTTGAATATAAAGAATATCGATTACGTGACTTACGATTTAACCTCAGAGAGTGACGTGCCAGACGAGGTCGCAGCGAAGATAAGAAGGGCCCATCTGGTGACTCTCACCAAAGTCGTTTCGTCGATATCAGCTTTCGTGTGCAAACGACCTGCTCATCTCCGATTTCCATTTTTGAGGGCAATATCTCCGGGAACCTTCGTTTTGTTCATTGACAACGAAAGTGGCCCTCATAATAGTCTCTTCAGAGAAGCCGTTTCTTATACCTCTGGGTTCAGAGTGATTGCAGATTTCCACAGTGACATGGCCTTCCCATCAGTCTCTGGACCAAGCCCTAACCACCCGTTGGTCGGGTGGCTTTCTTTCTTTCCAGCAAAGATCGGCTCGAATCGTATTATTTTTCTACAAAAGGTTTGCTAATTAGTTGTTTTACCGTAACTAATAAAATTTGTAATGTTCACCAGAAAATGTGTCGCGTGGTGAAAAAATGAGAACGTAAATGAATGAGAATAAATATTAAAAGAATTCATTCTATCTTGTTGAATTCGGCAAAGGTAGTAACTTTATAGATTATCTCGGGACTGGTTTTTTGGGTATTTATCAATTTAAAGGGTGTGAAGACTCGTGCACAAAGAAACGTCTCATGCCGGTAATCTAACCTAGTTTCGAATTAGGTGTAACAGAAGTGTTAGACACCACCATCGATCCCAGAAAATACAAATACAGCTTGCTTCCGTCGGTAATTAGACACTAGTGTACAGTCAGTACATGCAGCTACGGTCAATACCCGCAACACAGTATAAATAGCAGCGATGGACATCTCAGGTCTAGATAAAAGATAACAAGGTGTCACGTTTCATTACTCTCTGCATTTTGTAGCGACAAGAAGAAAATGTCATTTGCAAGCAACGGAAACTTAACTTTTTCAGATGGCTGCGGTTTGGGGCGAGTCTTCAATGCCTTTAAGGCAGCTGCATGGGGAGTCAGTGCTGGCACTTCCAACAATCAGTCACATGGTACACTAATGTGACGTGTTCAATAAGGTGCACTTATGGAATACTTCCACAGTTTTCTACTTTTCTTTACAACATACTGTGTAAAACTAATACCATCAAGGTATATGTAAATTTCCATAAGTTAGCTTTTGCAAACTTTAAAGACTACTGAAATACTGAGCAAGATTAAAACAATTTAAATTTTTCTTTTTCCTTTTCCTTCTCTCTCTAAGCAAAAAATTTACTTTCAAAAGAAGTCTCAGAAGAATTTTCATTTGTATGCATGAAAGTACATCAGGATCAATTTATGCAAAGTTCAGGTCTTTTGCACGGCTTTTAGTTAATGTCATAGACTATTCTTCGCATCATGTGACAGGGCAAATTTGATATTGATTTGATTTCTGTTCGGACAACCGAAATAAGCTAAAATTGTGGTTGTCCAGTGGATGACTTGAGATTGCATTGTAACTAATTCCCCCAGATACTGTAGGTAAAATAATAAATTGGTGCCCCTTCCATACCTACAGTATGATCCACACGAATGGGAGTTTTACTGGCCCAAAACTATATTGTTTTAATCACCTTAGAACCTACTGTACACATCTATCCAACAGTGTACATATTAGTCGTTCTTTGTTTACGTTTTGCTCCAATTCTTTTGCAACCAATTTGGCATTGCAGACAGCTAAAGTTGACCTGGTTGTCTAAGGGGCAAAACCAGACAAAAGAATTCCTTAAATATATGACCTGATATCAGGTTTCTATACAGGGTTCTTCCCTCACTTCATTTAAAACTCAGATCTTTATAACAATTTGGGGAAGTTGAAGTAAAGCATTCAGTTTTATAGTTCTTGCCTGACAAATCCAAATTAACAAGGTTAGTTGACTTATATGAACTATACGTTTAGCATTGACATAATGGAGAGAGCTCTCTCAATGTGGATGGGTTAACATGACTTGAGCTCCACCTATACAACTACAGAAGTTTATTAGTGGTCAAAGTTGTAGTGTACGAAATTGCTAGATCTTGTAATCACCCAGCTATCTTGCCAATTGCCTTGCGTGCCATGTCTGACATAGACTTGCAATAACCATGTTTTTTAAATTTTTCTACAAGTGTATATATATATTATATAGTAATATAAAGTTGCTTTGACATTGGTCATCCATTAATCATAAGGGATTGTAGTAGGGTTGCAATGCCTAGTACAGAACCTTATGGGTTGACTGTGATCATTAGCAAGAGAGAGAGAGAATTGCAAGTGTTTATTTATATAGAAATAAAAGTTGCTTCGACATTGGTCATCCATTAATCATAAGGGATTGTAGTAGGGATGCAATGCCTAGTACAGAACCTTATGGGTTGACTGTGATCAATAGCATGAGAGAGCAAATTGCAAGTGTTTATTTATATAGAAATATAAAGTTGCTTTGACATTGGTCATCCATTAATCATAAGGGATTGTAGTAGGGATGCAATGCCTAGTACAGAACCTTATGGGTTGACTGTGATCATTAGCAAGAGAGAAAGAATTACGGATATGGTTGGAGGGGGTGGAGCGGAAGGATGGTGTTACGGATGAGTGATATGCTGTCCATTATCAAATACAGCTCGAAGATGATGATGATGATGATGATGGTGATGGTGATGGTGATGGTGATGATGAGGGGATGTCAAGTTTCCTCTCGGAGTTTATATGTGGTAGGGAGATGATATTGAAGGTGGGAGAGGATGGGGCTGGGGAGGAACCAGGGTGTTGTGCAGTGTGCATTGCTTTGCTATTGCACTGAGTGTGACAAAATATATGCTAAGCTTTCTGTAAAGGTGTTAAATTGATAGGAAGTGGTATCTTTTTTTTTTCTTTCTTTTTTGCAATCGAGGTGATATTATATTTGCATATTATGCAAATAAAAGTGAGATGCAGCCTGTTTCTTCAGTATAGTTGAGTGGTAGTATAAAATTACTATTCCATGTAGAAGAATAAAAATTGTTAAGTTGTCACTTATGTTCTTACAGTGTTGTTGTATTTTACTTTTTTAGAGATATTTCCTTATTCCTTGAAATCAGCTATTGCCAATTATATCAATTATTTTGTAGATCTATAGAGTGTGTGATGCAATACTATAAATATGCATTTTTAATATTCATGATTAATATATTTTGTATGTAATTGTGTATTTTTCGGTTGACTTATA
>KN891433.1:26061-46901 GCA_000934455.1 Apostichopus parvimensis
GAGCGGGGGGGCGGAATGATACTTCCGCCCCACCATATTTTTCACTGGGGGGGCTGGCGCCCCCCCAGCCCCACCGGTTCCTACGCCCTTGATCTTACTTCACACGTGCCCTTTCAAATTTTGTATTTCAAATCCATCCCTCTCTCTCCTTTCAGGTACAACAAATGAACGATTCCTTCAGGAGCACATCTTACAAAATCCGACAGGCCCTGGATGCTAAGCCAGGATTACACGACCATCCAATCAGAGGACAGCGTGGTCAAGTAGTTCAAGAAGTCTCAAAATATAAAAAGAAAAAAGATGCCATCGACAACGAACTCAAGTAGGTGGTTATTACACCGAACTATGGAATAAAGATTATCCTAAAATATGGAATACTTCTTACAAATTAGGAAATAATGTTAATCCTGTCAATACGAATAAATAGAAATATATTTTTCGTTTTACCAAGTGTGCTATAAAATGTCAAATGTGAAATTCAAATTTTTGTTTTAACTAAGCAATGTCACAATTTTAGAAACAGAATTTAAAGATGTGTTTCTGAACTTTGGTTCAATAACAGTGCAGTCCGTTATTCAACTTCTCGTATATTATCGGTGCAATATTTCTCTTTTTTACAGACAATTAGAATCAAGAGTGGAGAAGTTGAGGATAGAGACTGTAAATAGCAGATCACAGGTCGACATTAGGTCAGTAGACAACCTCGCACAGTTGCTAGGTAACAACAGCAAATTGATTGCGGAACAGAAGGCAATATTCCCGCTTTTAGCAGACAAGTTAAAGGCTGTTATGGAAGGAGAAATGGAGATTGTCGTTGTGGAAGAGAAGTGAGTAATGTACTGGCTTTTAAAACGAAAGATTAAATCTTATTTCACCATTTTAATTTTGCCATCCAAGATCAAGGTCTGCTATAATTTGCCACTCTGGCGTTGAACTGGCTGCAGAACCAGTTATAGTGTCAACCATGAAAGATGGAGGGAATTATGGCCAGAGATCAGTGCTTTGGTTTCCACAAACTTACCTATATTCTATGGTGTACTGCCAAAAATAAAAAATTACAAACATTACTTCTTCAAACATTTACAGCCTTGTAGAAGCAATCATTGGCAACTTAAATAAGGACATACAAGCCCTAGCTCTAGTTACACTATGAATGTATAGTTACATAGAGAAAACACCATTTATTGATGATCCCCAAAGGATGAAGGTGCTGACACATGCCTGCTAATAATTGTAACCTGTAACTGTAAAACTGACTTAATCTATAAAGGTAACATAACCTTAGAAACAACTGTAGTCTGCCAGCCTTAACATAGAAACCTATCAATAGGGGCTCACAGATAATCTATTCTATAAATCTATAAAGGTAACATAACCTTAGAAACAAATGTCGTCTGCCAGCCTTAACATAGAAACCTAGCAATAGGGGCTCACAGATAATCTATTTTAAAAATCTATAAAGGTAACATAACCTTAGAAACAACTGTCCTAAAGATCTACTAAGACCTTTTAAATATGGCCACATATAATATTCCGGGGTGTTTAGCAGACTAGCTTGGCCTAAGCTGACAACACAGAAGTAACATGACCATAAACTTGCGCATGTTTCTAAAGATCTACTAAGACCTATTAAATATGGCCACATATAATATTCCGGGGTGTTTAGCAGACTAGCTTGACCTAAGCTGACAACACAGAAGTAACATGACCATAAACTTGCGCATGTTTCTAAAGCAGACTGTATTAGAGTTATTCATTCTACAAGAGCTCCCTCTACTAGCTGAATGAGTTGAGAGCAAAGCCCAACAAAGATGTTTTTCTTTCTGTGTGTTAGTGACTTGACAAAACCCAACGCTTACCTTGCATTTTAGCTCTACGTACATAAATGGATTTGTATGTTTGGCAAGCGGTCAATGTTATCTCAAATGGTAACAAATTTCTTGTTATCTCACACTGCTTATCAGCTTCTCAGTCTTATACTGCCTTGTAATGTAGTTAACAGTTGTTTGTAAGAACCTCCTCCTTTGGTGGGGCATACATTTAAACTCTACACATAGCTGCAAAGATGAGGGGGCGTTGTGTGTGTTTTTTGTTGGTGGCCTGGCCTTGATAAGCTCTGCTTCTGCCAGGTCTCCCCCACTTCACATCATTTGTATATATCAATTGTTTGATTCCTATTGAATTTATTTGTATTGTTTATTCAAATGTTATATGTTCACTTTGTTTATGTTATGACGAAGTGGAAATAAATAGTTTTCAATTTCAATTGTCTTATTCATCAAGCATAGTTTACAAAGCGGGCCATTAGGGAGAAAGTGAAATTAGGTGAACCCTCCACCCAGGGCCCTTAGGATCACTTACCAACAGAAGGATTTATCAGGCCCTTTGTACCTAGAACTGATTGTTGACAGAGAGTATACAATGCTAAGACAAAGTTTACTTACACTTCATTTATTTCTAGACCTCACATCCATTTAATGAACATTCTTTGATATTTATTCTTATATTTAGATTTTTAAGGGATGAACCAGGAATGTTAGACGATTATTTTAAACGATGCAAGAAATTAACGGGAACGCTGTACACACTAAAGAGGTAAGTTTTCTGGGGGTTGCATTCTGTCCAAAGAGTTTCCCTAAAATTTGCTCTTAGAAATTAGAGAAAATTTGCTTTAGGGTTGTGTCTTCCTTCAGTTCATTGCACTTTTCAGGTGAGGTATATCTGTTTAAATAATGCTCTTTATTCTTATTGGCTGAATTGAACTGTGACCCTCACAAATTTTGTGGTAATTGCATAATTGCTGTCCAGGGTAGTTAAACATGTCACAAGCACAAACATTTATACAAAACAAAACCAAAACATTATGCAAACCCTCTGGTCAAGGATGAATAACCTTGCAGCTGGGCAACTTACCAAGTACAGTTGAACAACAGGAGATAGTTGTTTGCATTAATTGTGTATCTATGATATGTGTAAATTAGTTCACAAGTTAGAACATGTTTATGTATCATAATTGATATTGTTTCTATCCAAAACACATTACTATCACATTTCCAGTTAGGCAAATATGAAAGGCTATTCCAAAGGAAAATGCCTATTCATCAACAAATGAATGTGTTTTTCTTGGCACATATCCTCTACAGACGAGAATGAAAGAATGTGTGCAAGTGTGAAGGTGTTGTTAATTGGGTTACTTAACATCTCCACTTTCCATATTTATGAGCAATATATATTGTTTTTCTTGTCACATAGATCCCAAGGAAATTGTTAAGACCCTTACAATGTCTGTTTTTGAAGGGTGGGGGGAGAGGAGGGGGGAGGGTGGGAGTAGACAAAATTCCTCCTAGTCATACAACTTGCCGAAAATAGATGTATGGCACCAACCTAATGTGTGTTTAAATATCCCTTGCTAAATTTGTTGTTAACCTGAAGGCTGTCGATGCAACTGATTACAATGAGTTGCTTAAAGCTGATTTAGGAATCAATCACAGCAGTTATAATAATAATATACAATGAGTTTCTTAAAGCTGATTTAGGAATCACTCACAGCAGTTGTAATAATGTACAATGAGTTTCTTAAAGCTGATTTAGGAATCAATCACAGCAGTTATAATAATAATATACAATGAGTATCTTAAAGCTGATTAGGAATCAATCACAGGAGTTGTAATAATGTACTATGAGTGATTTAGGAATCAATCACATCAGTTATATTAATAATGTACAATGAGTTTCTTAAAGCTGATTTAGGAATCAATCACAGCAGTTATAATAATAATGTACAATGAGTTTCTTAAAGCTGATTAGGAATCAATCACAGCAGTTGTAATAATGTGCAATTAGTTTCTTAAAGCAGCTGTTTAAGACTCAACCACTGCAAACTAATGGCTATAGACCTACCACACTTTTGTAGCAGATGACCCTAGCCTAGCTTAATACTCAATATATTTTACAACTAATGATGATGCCCTACCACACATGTTCATTGCAGATAAACTAGCCTAGCTAACTAAGCATATTCAAGTGATGGGTTGAACTTGTTTTGTCAGTGGATCTCTTAGAACTAACTACAAACTACTAAAAAAGTTTTGTCTAGTTAACTATACATTATTCTGGTATGTCGAGCACATCTTTTGGAGAGAGGGAATTGGTTATGATCGAAACACCACTTGCAAGTTTAAAGTAATAAATGATTGGATCTGAGGTAAGTTCAGTTACTTAACTGAACCAGCACCTTTCAAAATGTCATCTTCATGTTTTCTCTATCTCAGATTAGCAGAGGTCCAGGATCTCCAGGGATCAAAGACAGATTTGTCATCAGAATTACAGATTAAGTCATCAAATCAAGTCCTGCATCACCAAGCACCAACAGAAACACAGCCTTCATCAAAGCAAGCACAACTCACTTCGACTCTGTCAAAAGTATGTCACCACAGCAAAAGAACCTCCCCACCCACTCCCATTCCCCAAAATAAATTTCCTTAAAGTAACACTCTTTGCAAGGGGGTGGGGGGGCGGAAGGTAAGGCAAATATGCTGAACATCCTGGAAGTTACTGCTGGCTGTTGACAATGTCATTCATTTTAATTATTCCATTGATATATGAATTGACCAACATATTGGTTGATATTTTGGCAAAATTGAGAGAAAAAATTTATTCTTGAAATGAGAAATCACCTACATATATACCACTTAACATGTATGTTAACTGTAGCAGTGACTAGAAGAGACAAATGAAAATGTCACACATGTAATTTAAAAAAAGCTGCATTATAGGAATAATTCAATGTTCAAATTTCGAAGACATTTCGAAGACATTTCGAAGACATTTCGAAGACATTTCGAAGACAGTTAAATTTGTCTCATCTAAAGTACTATTTGTGTTTCTGTGTGCAAAAAGTTGCTACACATCTTTGCACTCGTATCAGCAATTTGCCCTTTTTGCTCAGCGTTTTACAATGCAATAATACCAGATATTAAACTCAATCGTTGTGAACATAAATATACTAATCAACCCCTTTTCTTTCCACCTTCCACCCCGTAGCGATTTGCTATGCCACTTTTTCGGAAAAGAAAGGTTTGAATTTTTCTGTGTTCTGTCGTTGACCCTGTAGTCAAGCAAAGTAAACCCACTTGTGTTTAGGATCAGTAATCATGCTAGGTTCAATAGTAGAGATTAATTTGTATAACAGTAGCTTTTTGAATTTCCATCTAATTATTCTTTACCTAACTCATCTTATTTCATTTAAGCTTCATCTTTATAAATTGTTTTATCCTTTTTACATTATCTTCATAAAGTCACTAAAATCACCTCTTGGAGTTATTAAGTTTGAAAAAAAAAAATTGATGTCATGCCAGACCAAAAAATGGTAGCATTTCGTCTGTAGGTCTGAACTATTCAAGTTTCATTTCAAATAATATAGCAAAACACTTCAAGTTTTCTATTAAAATTGCTCCTCAATGTATTTCATACTTTTATGAAAGATATTCAGATGATGACATGTTGAAGTTGAAATCAAGTTTTTAATTTAACCACTGTCTCATTAATTTTCATTGATATGAGAGAAAATCTAGGATCATGTCGTTATAGTGCGATCAATTGTAATCTAATTTTAATGATATTCGGAATAATATTTTGGAAAAATTGCACTCCTAAAACAAAGAGCTGATTTAATTGGCAAAAAAATTATGTTATGTTAACCAAGCCAATAGGGAGGGACATGTTTGCCCTCAGTGGTGTTAGCGGATGTGGAATGGAAAATAACATCTGTCGGTTCATTTCAATCATGACAAACAAGTCCTAAAACACAGGAAAACTTTAACGGTGGTCTGAGACAACCAAATTTATATTCAGTCAACTTGTGGATGACTTGTTGTTTAAATACTTCAAATTCAGATTGCTACTTGTTTGTCAGACGACCAAATTTTGCTTTTTGAGCCCAGCCAAAAAGTAAGACCTGTCAAGACAAGTAGAAAAAAACTTTGCCCTGAAAAATGGCTTTCTGTTTGATATTTAAGCAGACCACTTTTGCTTCCTTGTTTCTGTAAAAATTGCACGATAAATCTTTAAATATCTCGCACAGCTTAGAGCCATTAACACGTCCTTAATAATATATATGTGTTCTTTGTAACAAGATATAGTATTAATCACAGATTTGTCCACATTTTCATTGCTCATTTATTTCTAAAAAATGGGGAAAAAATCAAATGCATGCAATCATATCCTCCCTGGTAGAAATCAACGTGGCTTTGGGAAAAGCATTAGTCTAGTCAGTTGTCACCTTATAAATAATATAGAGCATGTGCCAAGGGTAGTTTGTTACTTCTTCAGTAGAGTTAAATATTTCTAACTTTGTCTGTCGCTTTGTGTTACGTGATATATATCTTGATATTCAAGTACTTGTTTTTCAAAGAGGCTTCACAGAATATTAGTCTCCAGTTGCTAATCTCAATTTTCTAGTTTTCCAAGTAGCGATTGATGGGGCGGGCCTTCAATCTACTACCTTCCCTCTCTTCTCCCCATTCATCCCCTAACTCCCAAGCCCCCCCCCCCCCACCTCAAGCCCCATATCTATCACCATATGATGATAAGAAACAGTTAAAGCTATTACAGAGCTGTGTGTTTTAATGGGACTCTGGTATGCAAATACTGTTAGGAGCTTCGTCATACTATGTCACTTCAAGTCCATCATGGTAAAGTCATGTCAATATCTCAATGTTCAGAAGAAAATGAAGGTATGAAAATTAATGTTTGATGGCCAATCATTTGTTTTTATTGTCCATTTCTTGCCTATGTATTGATGAAGTTTCTTTTGTTTTCTGTAGTTACTCACAGTTTCTATGCCTGAGCCACACAACCCACAAGCCCCCATAACCTCAAAACAGATGCTCAGAAAGCATAAAAGTTAGCTAAGACTATGGAATTAACGCTGAAATAGTAACTGAATTGATCTCCATCAGCTAGCTCCGAAAAACTGTAGATAAATTGCCCGGCATTTGGGAAACCTTGTGCGACAAAGTTTGTGGATTAAATCATTATGTAATCCTATGCTAACAATGTTCCTCGTTATATATATTTTTAAGGTCTCTTTCTTTTCTCATTGAAACCCAACAGACACAAACTCCTGACCAGAGCAAGCCAAACCGTTGGTTTTCTTCACCGGCACAGAAGTCGAGGTTCGAGCAATCCCTTCGGGATAGCAAGAAGAACCTACGTACCACCCTTTACGCACAGAATGCCTCTCTGAGACAGAAGCGCCACATAACATCACTCTTCAAACAAGACCACCATGATGACATGACGCCGATGGTGACCCCCGAAAAGGAAGCCAGAAAACAGTCCATCAAGAGGAAAGGACCCCCTCCCCCTCCTCCGCCAAGGAGGAGCTCCTCAACGGTGAAGGTGTCCCCCGTGGTACCGTACGGTACCTCACGCTCCAGCGAGGCAGTGATTGGTCAAAAAGAGGTACAGATCAAAGACATAATAACTGTGACTCCTGGGTCTGGTTCAGTTCCAGATATCAGTAGTTTAAATGAGGACACCCTCCTCATGTCAGGGACTCACCTTAACCCCCTTTCTTTCTCCTCGGGGAATCTCTTACACCCCCCCAGGGCTAGGTCATCCGATTCACCCTCACATCCTCCATGTACTACCCCCCAGTCTGTTTTGTCCAAGTCCTGTGATAGTAGTTTGCATGACGTCCGCCGTGAGGTCACGATCAATGTCCATGCTAGTGCTTCTTCACCCGACGGGCGTCACCATGTGCATGCGCAAAACATGAGAAACATACGTCTGGACCAGCACGGTTTCAGGGCCATACAAAATGGTGTCTCTGAACCGGACATTATATCCAGCAGTAATCAAAGAGGTCCCCCAAAACCCCCAAGGGGTAACCTGATGCAAGAGAGGGGTCAAATTAATACCAGGGATAACAAGTCAGCATTCCAAGTAGTGGCCCCAAAGCCCAGGTCCATAGCTGCTCACTCAGGAATCCGGGCCACCTTCCGTAGTTCTTCTAGTATCCCACTACCCGCCAGTAAGAAAGCCACTATGCACATGCACCCTAGACAGACACCCCTGAACAATGGACCACAGCAACATGCACCTCGCACAGATGCGACCCTCGGTAGAATTGCTCCAATCGTTAGTGTCCCACAGAAACAGACGGCGATCGAGCAGGTCCCTGGACCCGAGATAGTCCAAGGCACCAAGACGTCAGGCACAGACGACTGTCGGGGCAACACTGACCAGCGTGACCAGAAGACCAAGCGACTCAAGGAACAATATGCCAAACTGAGGGCGCTACAGAGGGACAGACATAAGAAAGATGACGATGGCAGGAGAGAGACGGGTAAAAGCCCTGAAAATGTACCGATGGGAGGAGATGGTCCACCTGTAAACCACCCCACTCAGGAAACCATCTCACAAGAGGTGACTCTTCTAAACACCACGCTAACATTCACGCAGCTTGCTCCTGCCTACTGTCTCTCTTGCAGCCGCCACTCCTCCTCCATGTAATCGCTAGCCTTCGCCCCCCTCCCACCCCCTCTCTGCCACCCCTCCCCCTTCAGGAAATAAAATCACTTCATTTTACATTAGAATTTGAACATTAATCAACATCAGATCACTCCTCTCTTCCAAACACAATGGACTTGACTGACAAATCTCATCTCCATCAAATTAACCTTAAACTCATAATTGTACGTTCTTTTAATTGTGTCTTATCCCACTCTGCCTTTCCAACCCCCCACCTCCCCCACCTCCCCCTCCCACTCAATACTGCATCAACATGTTGGTCTGTGTTTGTGTTGTTTTATTAGTCATCATATTGCAATGCATTTCTTTCCTTTTTTGTACATTTTGTAGTCTTTTAGCATATACACTCCTTTTCATATTTCTATTCCTTTTCATAGCAAACTTTTATATTCAACTTCTGGAATGTTTTTCAAATGAAAGAGATAAGCAATCTTTTTTTAATTTTTTAAATTAAAAATAGAACACTTGGCAATGACCCCAGAAAGCTTTCCTTCCAAATAAGGGCATTTTTTGTTTTTTTCATTATACAATCAGGTAGAGCAGATTATAAAACAGAATTTTAATTTTAAAACCTGCTTAAAGTACCTGCTTATAATGACTCAACACTCTTGTAGTCACCCACTCTGACTTTATACAATTCGTCTTGCCTTCTATTTTATAACTTTCAGGAGTGTGACTCATAAGTGGAACTTTTTTGTAAAAAAAATCAGTCAGTCTAGACTTTTAGACTTTTATATGCTGTTTTATATGCAAAGCATTTTAGTGCACATGGTCGGTAATATCTGGATACTTTTAATAACTTTGTTCAGTTCCAAAACATTTTTTTGCCAAATAGTATGGAAAAGCATTTTCATTCAAAACCCAAGAATTGGAATATTTTGAAATTAAAGTGGTAGAGGTGTATGTGTGGGGGGGGGTGGGGGAGGGGAGGATGAGGACAATAATGGTGTCGGGAGTTATGCTAACAATGGTTGTAATAGTCATGGAGAAATATCAAACAAATTTTACACCCTTAAGTGAGACATTTTTCATTTCAATCTTAAATGTTTCTTTTCATTATTTTCCTGAATGTTGGTATACATGGTTTTTGCTGTGTTCATGTTTGCATGTTTCATGCCATCATGCTGTTGTTTATCATGCTTGGCAAAAGCTTTCCCCCATCTTCATCTGCTTGTCTCACAGTCATCAATTGTTTTTACCAGTAACCTTCCAATATTTACGACCATTATCAAAAGTATATTAAGAACTTTCCACAAGATAAACCTTGTTTCAATTTGTCATAAAAATGTTGATAGTTTTTACTTGCCACCTTTTCAGTTATTTAAGTATATATGACATTGGTATGACCTATACATTCATTCCTCTATTCTCTATTATAAGGCATCGTTAAAAGTCAAGCCAGGCGCTCAAGACCATTTAAAAATAGAACAGTGGCCATAATCTTCCCTAGTAGTGTGAAACTTTTAGCTTAATTCACCAAAAATGACAACATGTGACTGTTTGGTATAGTATGTAACAAAAAAATGGGGGGGAGGGAGATGTTACAGCCATTACTTAAGATTGGAATAAGGCTTATGGTTATAATAGATATTTTATATATTTATGATATTATATTGTAATGATGGATTATGGTGTCCAAGTCTTCTATCTATTTTCCTGTCTTGTCCCAGCCCTGCTTCCACCAAATGATATTCTGGAAAAATTGTCCAAAACGAAAATTTTGACCATATTTCTCAAAGAATGCTCAAAACTTAAAACTGAATAACTTGTGGATATATTTTTGATTGTTTTCACATGAAGGTTTTAATTGAAAGCAAGAGGAGTCTTCAGACCATTGGAGGGGGGAGTAAACCGGGAGATAGCATCGACAGGGCTTTAGATGACCTTGAAAACTTTGCTCTAATAGCCGGCGAATTCAGCAGTTTTGGAGACTCTACCACTCCCACAAAGGATCAACCCATTCTGCTTGAAAGGTAACATTTTCTTTCCCATTTAAATTTGGTGAGATTTGTCGGTCGCCGCAAAGTTCGTTCGAATTATCATTTTGTAGTCGGACACGACGACCATTGGACAACTCTACAAATTTGCAACATCGATACCTCGACCAAAAGACCAAATAAATCCTGATGCGACCAAATGTTTGATATGCGACCCAAAAATTCAGTTCATTTTGTGCCTTTGAGGTATCTCTTTTGATTCAATAGCAGCGATGACCGGTTGATGCTGTGACGTCCGCAATTCCATATTAAACAAGATAATGTCTGCAGCAATCAAGTGTTTGTGTTAATACAGGGGACTTTGTTATGAGCACAGCCAGCTGGCTTATTTAAGTCTGGTATACCTCTGTTTCTGTGGAATGCCATTTGATTATTAACTAGGAAGTGCCTGCTTCATCACAACAACCCTTTGGATTTGGTATTTTGGGGTTTCTCTATTGAATATTTAATAAAACAGATTATAGCAGTTATGAAACCTGGCTGAGAACAAAGCTTTTCTGTTCTATGGCATTTTGTTTCCATTCGAGGTATCCCCTTAGGTGAAGTGTGAACCAGTATATCAATAACAATGAGCTTATTCAACCTAGTGGGGTTTTTCCTTCGTTTTTTTCCCTTTTATTGTTGTACAGTCATACAGGCCTTTTCTTTGAAATTCCCCAAATTTTCCCAAACTGTGGTACTTAGTCCCTTTGTGAAAATAAAGTCAAATAAAACAGTGGATTTGAATTGTTTCTTTACCTTGTATTTAAGTCATTCTTCATTGAAATAACAAAATTACCACTTGGCAGAATCAAGGCCTAAGGGCCTGTACAAATAAAGACCCCCCTGAAATGTAATGAATTGAATGAGAACAATCAAAAATGTATACCAACAGGACAATGTAATTGTAACAAACCTTTCTGCAAACCTTTTACAAAAAGCAAAAACCGCAGATAGCTCGGTACGTAATTCAATATTAACAATGTTACGCTAATTGCTTTACAAAAAAACAGCAAGTAAAATGCAAAAGAATTTTATTTGCCCTCATGAATATTCAATAGGAAGTCTCCATTTTGCATGGGACAACTGTCATGAAATATAGCAACGGGTTAGCTGAAGGGATAACGAAGAATTAAAAATCCCAAATATATATCCATTTAACCCAGAGATTTGTGAGACATTGATTTCAACTCCTCCAAGTTTAGGACAGCCTCATTATGCATATCAGTATAACCATGAACAAATTGATACCTAACCCTACAGTGGCTCTTTGTTTTGTTGTTGTTATTGTTGGTACTGTTGTGTAGTTAATAATCACACAATCATGACATTGTACTTTTATTGCCAAAATTTTGGCCAAATCACAATAAACACCGTGGCCAGTAATAACACCGTGGCCGGTGTTTGTCGGCACACGGTCGGAATAAAATATTAGGTTGGTGAATTCCATTGCACGAGAGAGGCAAATGCATTGGCCAAAATACATAATATTGAAAGCAAAACAATGGTTGGCTGGACGGTCAAGGATTCTACGAACTGTATCGACTTGAGGGTTCTGTGAGATGTGTCTGTCCTCTAAGCTGGTTGCTCTCTGTGACTGGAGAGGATATCTGTGAGAGAGGGAGACATTTACGTAATGCCAACGGTAATGGTGCCAGCCAATACAGTAGTGTTTGCATAAAACAGGTAGTCCAGCAAGCAGCTTAATGTACACTAAAAATTCATGCAACTGCATTCGCATTCGTCTAATAGATTGTTTTTGGATAATCACAGACTATGTTATTGTTTAAATTTTTCGTGATTTTCCTCGACCTCGACAACTTCAAATGTGCCAAAACTCTCGCAACAGTACATCGTCATGTTTGTGTGATGATTCACTACCCAATAGAGATTGCTAATAGACTGTCGAGATTCGATGCTCGTTGAGGCTTTAACAGCTAGTTTCATCGTTGAGATAGGAAATGTTACTCTCCATTCACTATATGTGGATAAGTGCTTTGGGCGATTAATCTGTTATGTCATTCATGGACTGCACCAACAGCTCGTTTTCTCGGGCTTTATATTTGAAATAATTATATGAACTTGTGTGACGAGATGTTAGTTTATGTTGGTAATGTGTGATGGAGTGACTTCATCAAAACTAATCAGTGATTTCAATTATGTAGGAGTCCTCTTTGTGACAAAAAATTAGAAAAACCGACACTTTCATGTGTTGTCCATTTATGACATCACAAATTATTATGCAAATGTATGAATGAAATGAATCAATTTCAAATTCTTAATATCCCAGCAACGGAACAAGCTACCAAGATAAGAGAAGGACCATTGTGTGCCTTATTGCTTGCTCCATGAGATAAAGTCTTGAAACTTTAGACTTTGTTATCCCATTAACAGCCAAGAAATCTCAGGCAGATTTACTGAGATTGGAATATTACATAAATGTCAAATGAATGCTACTTGAAACATTCAATCGTCGTCAAAGCAGAAAAAACAACTGACAAGTCTTAATTGGATAGAAAATGCCACGGTTTGGTTGTCAAGGCAACTGATTCTTTATTTTGAAATAAAATAGTTTGAATAACACCTGCTTCTTCTTTTTTCAATAAAATTTGTGGAATTAAATTTGCTTTAAATATAAATGAAGAAAAAAGATATATGTCAAAAATAAATTGTTTGTGCACTTGTATTAAAAAAAAAAAAAGTTTCACATACAAATGATCTCTGTAAACCTTTGTTTTTTTAACAGCTTTGTGTAACTTACTGAATTATTAAATGATATTAGCAGCACATTGCTACCACATTAGCAAACTAACATCCACATTATGTATGCGAGTCAATGTCGTTATAAAGTTTCATATGCAAACCCTTGTGCTATGCACTGAATTATCTGTCTTAACTGGATGTTAGAGCATTATACATACCGTGCATCCTGTAGTGATGATGTTTGCTTTATTATAAATTATTGTAACATAGACCTGAACTATGTGCTTAAATGTTCAGGTAATATATACCTTCCCTATGGAAAATGGAAATTATTTACATGAGAAACAAAACATAAGGGAATTAAAATCGTCTAGACGGTCTTTAAACTGTCTCAAAATAACCTAATGTGATGGTGCATGTTTTAATGTATGACTCATACAGTTGGAATGATATTTTAATTTGAATGGCTTTATTCATTCTTCATTATTACAAGTTTTCTCATTCAACCATCTTTTATCCTACCTTCTTCCAACCCCCCCTCATCAATCCCCCCCTCCCCCACCCCAAAACCCATCATGTTTGTTCATAACAAATTTAAAAACTAAAAAAAATGTGTTTAACCCTTAATACATAAATAGAATGAACAGGTATAATTCCAATTGATTGACATGTTTAAAAAAGAAAAACTGTTACCTCAAGGAAAATTATAACTAGATGGAAGGAGGGCTGGGCAAGGGTTATAAAAGAGTTATACACTATCTGAATGGAAAAAGTGTGTATTGTTGTTCATTACTTGATGTTCATTACAAGATGTTTGTCCAACAGTTTGATTTATCCTTGTATATGCCAAACATCTCAATAGGACTCCAGCATAACATGATATTTGTATACATCTTGTCACAGTAAACCTATTGAGCAAATGATCTTATTATTGATTCCAATTGGGCTTGGATTATTCAAGGTCCTTTCTATTAACTGTCAAACTATCCCTCTCCTCCCTCCGCTGCCCCACCCTCAAGTTTCTGTGGAGCTTTAGATGACATGGTAGTACCTTCTGAAATATTTTCATCTAGAAATAAATTCTTCTTAATATGATAGACCCATTCCTAGCCAGAAGAGAGATAGGATCACACGCAATAGCCCCTAAAACATCCCCACCCCCATCCCCTAAAATATCCCCATCCCCTAAAACAACCCCACCCACATCACCATCACCATCCCCTCCCCCATCCCCTCCTCCATCCCCTCTACTATAGCTCTCTTGAAGATGGTCTTGCTTTTGATGGTTGCTTCCCTTCATGTTTAACCCACTTCATGTTTGGTTTCATGTTTTGATGATTTGTACCTTCTTTTTCCCCTTTGCTCTCTCTCTTTCATCAACAGGTTCTAGTTTCTACCCAGATCACTGTGTAAAGAATGCATGGTAAAGACAATAATAATAATAGTAGCAAACACTCCAGCTGCAATAGTAACTTGTAGTGCCAGTGACTGACTTGTAGTAGCTCAAGCAATGAAAATTCTTAACAAATTTAAAAAAAAATCATTGAACTGGTAAAACGGTTGAAGTGGTGGGCAAAAAGCAGCTTTTTTTTCATTGCCTTTTTTGTTTTCCTTTAAAGTGTTGGAATTCTTAAAAGAAAGGACTGTTTTCTTGTTGAGATGGGAGGAAGGTGGTGGAAGGTGATGTAGCAACCCTCCTCCCCCCCCCCTTGCCCTTTCAAACCCCCCAAAAATCTGATTCCTCAAAGTGCTAGAAATAATAATTCACTCTAGGGTGTAGCCTTCCTATACAGATTGCTCTCTGTTTAGACATTTACACATGATCATTGGACATATGTGTATCATGTCATAATGTACAGTAAATGAAGAGCGTACTTGTGTTGTACCACTACATGAATGCATGAGACTTGAAATAACTTTAACATTGTAAAACTAATCTCGAGTGGAAAGTGACATTGAAGGTATAAAGTAAACTTTGAAACTGTTAGTGAAACTTGATAGTAGCAGCTGTCGAATGAAAGTGAGCCAGAAAAACTTTTTAAAAAAGGGCGAAAAGGATAGAAGAAACATGGAAAACAAAACTCAGCAATAATAATGATGATAATAATAATAATAATAATCACTAATTTGTTGCATGACAAAGTATAGTTTCCTTTGTTTATCCTAGATGGGATATTTTAATATCAAACTTGGTGGATATTTTAGTTTTCCTTTATGACATTCTACGGTTTGGTCACACTTTACGGTTAATAAGATATATTAAGAGATGACCTATTCTTATTTTGAACTTTGTGTATGAAGAGAGAAAGATACAAATGATGAACTGAACTGGTTTTAATACCATGGAAATGTCTATACTTATAACTGGCTATTTGAATAAACGACTCATGTAAAAAAAAAGGAATAAATTGCCTTGCTTTGAAATGGTTTGGATTTGAAAGTGTCAGATTAACTTGTTGTTTTTGTTTTTTCAGAAAAAAATACAAAGAATAAAAACAAATGTTTACTATTGTAAAATTGAATCTTGCAAGTAGCTTGGTGCAAAGCAGTGGCATATAGGCTTATGAAGAATTGATTTGAAAGTGTTTTGAGGTATGTGGCTGTGCATAATGCCTGACAGGTTTTAATGGGTGGGTAGATAGGGTAGGGGTTGTGGGGGGGTGCAGGTGGGGGGGTGGTTCCCTCATTTGTGTCTGCTCATTTGATATGGCATTACCTTCTGGAAGACGATTGCGTCTATTTGAATTCTCTGCTCGATCTTCCAAAAGTCAAAAGAAATTGAGAAATTTCTTTAAGTATAACCACCTGCAGTTGTAAACATCCAAACTTTTTGATTTATAGAGTAAAAAGAAAGTCAGTGATAAGCAGTGTTTAGTTTGAATCTTGATTTCTCTTGACTAGTTTATGCAGCTTCTAAAAGCCAATCTCAACATGACGTGATTTTAATAATAGTGAAAACACGTTAAATTATTTCTAGTTAAAAAGTTCATCTTTTGAGAACCACAAGGAGTTGTGATTTCCGACCCTGGTTTTTATATCACAGCTGATAATTCGTTTATACCCCAATTCCTACATTGGATTGTCTTGGAGTAGCCTGACATCAGCGATACTACTTCAGTCTATCAAACTGTCAAACAATGCATCGCTTTGCTTTTGATTTCACTTTCTCTTCTGTTCAAGTTTGTTTTTGTTCTTTTTGCTGTAAACACTTTTAGCTTTCCGTTTACCGACAGTTTTAAAGTTCTTTTAAATTTATCGACTAAAAACAAGTTTCATGAATCTTAGTAATAGATGTCGAAAGAAAAATAATAATGTGAATGCTCTTAATATGTGAGAGATGGTCTCAGTTTATAAAGGTCATGGTTCATCCAAAGGTAATAAGAAGGCTGAATACACACTCCTCAACCAGTTGGCTCACTGCAACCTTCTTCAAAATGAACTGAAAATAACAGTAGATATTATCTCATGATTTAAACTATCGCTAAGCCCACCCAGGTTACCAGGAAAAATGTCCCCCCCCCCCATCAACATACCCCCTTCCTTATCCTCCTCCATAATCTTAGTTTAAAGCCAGCTTACATCAATATTTCTCTCTGTTTCTGGTACGTGCACGTCATTCATCGCATTTGCTTTAACGATTTGAAATTATTATGTATTAAAAATGGATAGCAGTAGAAAGGTACCGATAATACCTTTTATCAACTATCAGTCCAGAAGTGTTCAAAATGTTCTGCAGATTTATTTTGTCCGTCCATATAAAAGTCTCGGAGCTGGACTAATTTTCTGGACATATACCCATTGTCTGTTTCATTAAAATCCTTTTGCCTGTTATACTTTTGTTGTTTTGTCATTTTCAGAATCATTTGTGCTGCTTGATTCATTATGTCAGTTAACACTTTGAATGGCTTGTAACCATATGTCGCACTTTGATGTTTTAACATTTTCTCAAACTCTCTCTCACGCTCTCTCCCTTTCTCTAACTCTTTTCCTTGATCATATTCATATCGCACCTGCCGCTGTGATTCTTTCTTCTTGCTGGTTCGGTTTGTCCTTCCCTCCATGCCTACTGCACCGTCGTAAGAACAACAGGTTATTATTTTCTAAGAAATACTTTTAGATAGAGAATTAATCCAAAATGTTTTCTCTCCATTTTTTCTTCTCTGCTGTGTCTGGCAAACTTCACCCCCTGCCCAAACCGCATGTTGCTTTTGGACAATAATACTGCATGGCTAAACAGCTGCTCGCCTCTTCACGGAAATGGGCCGGCCCATTTTTCTGTTGAAACTAGCACTAGCCACCAATCACAGCAAGACGTCAAGACTAGTCCACTCTTGGATGGGGAGATTGCTCTAAAAGCTGCCCTGGACAGTCTGATTGACAACAATAACTTGGGGGACGTGAGTTCTCAGAAATCGCTTCATGCTCCCGAGAGAGAAAAGAAAAAATCGATCCTAAAGAAATCCAATTTCGGAGGGAGAGAAGATGCTAACGAGAGATTAAGAAACATCCATACCGCCTCCAAGAATATCATCTTAAAAAGTGCCTCATCAAACGGTAATAACAATATCCAAACATTCCCAGAAGAAAGGGATCCACAGTCTTCGAAAAAACCACTCACCATGGATGAAGTTAAACCGAAAAGTGAGGTCATGCATATTTATAGCCAGCAAATCACCATCAAGTCTCCCAGAGGAGAGATCGAAGAAACTTTTATCTTCTAGAATATTTTTTTGTGAATATAAAAATTTCTCTGGTTTCAGGAAAAGCAGACCTAGAAGGACGTAACAAAGCTCCTCCCCCCCCCCCCAAAAAAAACAATAAAAAAGAAGAAATGTTGTCTTTTGCTTTACATGAACAAAGATTGTACCAAACAAAAGCAGTGATTTGCCTTAATTGAAATGACTGAAAGCTGCTGCATGTTGAGTTTGAAAGAGAAAAGAATGATAAACTTCTATACTGCTTATTGATTACAGTTATTAAAAGGACTGATTTGTTTCAGTAGAGGGAAGGATGGGAATGGGCCTCTGCAGAGTTTCAACAGGGAGTGCTGTCTTATAGGTCATAATGTTCGCGATCATTGGTGTTTATAGATCCCCTGATCAGAGTAAACACGATCGCACCAAATACGCTCAAAAGCTTGCGAGCGCATAAGGACACACTGGGTGATTGCCTCAAGGGCCTACAAGGGCCTACTAGTGCAGATTCGCTTAGACAAACGTGTGTTAAACAACAAAAGTTAAGGTGCATAGAACAGTTTGACTTGAAACTTCTGACACACGTTTCAAAATAAACCTTCCCGAGTTATTATGGAAGATTATATATATAATTGAAGTGATCGACACATGTTACTACCATGTTACTGCTACTCAAAATCACAGCTTGTACATTTCTCGTGGAACTAGATATGACAGAGCCCTCGGTCGTCTGAGAGCCCTATTCTTAGTTATATCAAGTACCATGGTATGACTCATTCTCTGTTTTTCCATCGTTAGCTGCTTCTTTCAACTGGTTTCTGTGTCTTTAGATCCGCTCTTAGACTGTTGCCAAATTTTTAGATATTATTTTGAGGTTTTCTTGACATCTTTGATTGGTTATGTTTTACTTGTCCCGTGTTTCTTTTCATTTTATTGTAAGTATTTATTTATTTATGTATCTATTTTATTCGTCCCGTTTTACAATGCAAGCTGTTTTAATGTTGTAAGCAATTTGGTTTTGAATACCTGGCAATGATTATAATTCTACATGAGTTTGTATATGCAGTTTGTAATTCTTCATGACTTAAATGAAGTATAGTGCTTAATATATGCTTCCTGATTCTTTTTGCATGTGTGACAATTAAAAACCAAATGTATTCCATTTGAGTTTTTTTTTCCTGCCATGAAGAGATCATTGCAGTGTGAGAATTTATAAATAAATAACATAATCAGCAAGGTGACCGGAAGAGCTGTAAACAGGTGTTGTTTGCAAAACAAATACTTGGGTAATATTTTATCCATATATCATCATACAGATAGGAACCTGCTTTTTTTCTGTTTGAGCTGACCAATCATATAGTTGCATTTGCAAGAAGAAGTAGAAGATAAATTCAAAAAACAGGTCTTCAACCCCTGTCTGAAATACTGAAAATATGAGGTATTTAGATTCCCCTGTTAAAATATGTTTGCTAATATTGTAAACTAAGTGAAGATGCCACGCAGGGCTTGTACTATGAATGCCAAGCTTGAATGAGTTCTCAGTTTTTAGGCATAACAAGTAATATGGGGATCTTGAGGCCTGACAAGGGTTGTTTGTATTAGGAAACCCATTTTATGCAGTTTGTACCAACAAGAAAGGCTTTGTTGTAAATAGAATTGATGAAGAGAACAAAAATAGATCATTGTTAGCTTGGTTTGTGAAACCCTCCATAAAAATCTTCCTTTTTTAACTTTAAGCCTGTCGAAGAAACAAACAATATCGTACAGTGACTGAATAGATTTACAGTGTGTTTGTATTAATTGTATTTGTCGTTCTTTGTTATTCTGTGTACTTTTATTTTTATTACGGTATTGTTCCATTGTTGATTACAATGTCCATTTACCATGGACATAATAAAGAGTTATTTTTGGTCTCTCCAGGGTATAATAAGCTTGGTCTTTCACTGAGGTTTCTTTAGTAGATGAACTTCCTTCTTATAAATGACTGGCAGCTGATTGCAGTCCTGTATGACTAACTTAAGATCAGCATTCTGGTTTGGTGAATAATACAAATAAATCCTGTTGAAGGGGTGTAGACAGGTCATGTTAAGTGGCATGAAATGTTGGTGTTCTTAAGTAGGAGGGTTTTCAAATTATTTTGAAACTACCCATGCACCTGGTCTTTTTGGTCTCAAATGGTTTTCAGTTAGTCGGTTATAGACAGTGTCCACTGTCCAAGCGGACAACCATTTACGGTGGAATGATTCAAGACAACTTCCCACTGCTGAACATAGCTGACATTGTTTGGAATTGTTTGATGTGATTATTAAATATATGGCAAGATAAAACATAAGAGATTAATATGTAGGAAGTGGTGCATGGTTTGAAGATTGGAATCTCACAACTTGAGTTAAATAACGAATCATTCATATTCATAACCATTTTTAAGCACATTCAAGATGTAGGCTACGTGAAACTATTTGGTAGGTTGCATGCAGACTCAAACAATTCTTATTGGCTTGAGCTGGCAAACTAATTCACTCACAGCACGACGAACAGGACAGTACAAGGATATAATTCCGAAATATACGTTGAAATATGCTACGTAAATTTAAGCCTAATCACTAGTTACGCACAGCACTGAAAACCCCTTCCCACGACAAGGTTTACTGATGCCTATCACAATTGTCAACAAAAACACTATTCTTTCTAAATAGCGTGGCCTGATAACTGAGATGCGTTACTGCGTGGTAACTTTACATAGTGATAAAACAATTCACTTCAAACAACTAGAGCTTGATAACCATATCTCTGATTCACCGTACGTGGTCTGGTTCATTTAAATGAGTAGTGAACACTATATAAACTGATAGCTTCCTTCTATATGCGCTTGGTATTATAGCTAAATAGCTATAATACATGCAGGGGCGTCGTGCGAAAATAAATTTTTTTT
>KN891435.1:0-15427 GCA_000934455.1 Apostichopus parvimensis
ATTTTGTTCATCTTTATATTTTATAGGAACGTTTTCATATCTATGTATATTATTATACGTCTTATAATTGTTATTTACAATTTTTAATGTTTAGAGCTCTTGTTATCAACAAATATCCATTGTATATGATAACTGAATAAATATCTATATATCTATCTGCCTATTAAATGGGTACAATCATATGATGACATCACCAGAAGAATGACAATGGATAAACATGTTCAGCGCAGGTTTCTTTTACTGTTAACTACCAGTCATCAAAGTTGTTGTACAAAGTTGATCAATTGACAGTAATGCAACCAGATTACAGCTGAATTGAAAGCTTCTTCCCCCCTTTTACTTACCTCAAATTCTTTCACCGCAGCTTTGAAGTTTGGATATCGGTTGCATGCATCCTCCAACTCGGCTGTGAGCTTCTCAAAGTCCTTGATGTAGGTTGTGTACAGTTTCAAGTATGGACCCTTCTTGATAAACACATCTGCAACCTTTGGGTTCTCAGCCCTACATGAGAGAGAAAGCAATATGTAGTAAGACCCTAATGCAGTTATATAGATCACAAGCTATATGTAGTATGTAGACCAGAGTGGCAGTACACATCAACCCTTTGGGTACCTACACGGTCAGTGGGTCAGTGGGGGGGGGGACTAACGGCACGAGACGAATGTTCTCCTGCCGTTAAAAAGTTTTGTTCCGAACCTCCATGTCAACCTCTACAGGGTTCACCATGAACATTGAGAATTCTGTTACAACTTAGCAAGCAAGCTTCCCTATAAAAGAACAACCTCAGTATCATCTAGTTAATGATCTTAAAAGCAAGAAAAAGCATTCCCCCACTGATGACCATCATTAACGTACATTGTATATACTCACCAATTAGCTATTCTCGCCTTGACGTCTGTGAGAAGCTCTTCATTGAACATTTGAAGCTGGGGAAGATACCCTAGTATTTGGTCCAAAACCATCTTATCTATAACTGGTTGGCCATCAACTTGAGCATACTCTATGTGAGATTTGAAATCCTGCCAACGAAAAAAAAAAGGAAGACATATTCAACTAACCTTACAGAGTACCAAGTTCACCGGTTTAAAACTATTGCTAGAAATGTTATGTTGTCTTGACCTATCATTAAGTACAAATAGTTTATCCACCAAGGAAGACCATATTCTTTCTTTACAAGCTTACATAATTCTTCACAAAGAGATTATTGATAAGTAGATATTAAAACTGTATCAAATTTCAAAGACAAAATAACAAAAGACTGCTTCAGAAGAAAATGTGCCTTGCTGTCATCAAAGATGACCTAGCTATGAACCACATTCCTAGAGCAAGAAAGAGCCAATCTTCTAAAATAAAAAATATTGTACAAAATTTCTCTACCATAATAAACTGCCACAGGAAATTATCATATCTAAGCTCAAAATGCAAGTTCTAGCCATCTTTTCTTCAACTAAATTACTGTGTATGAACAATGATTTTGCAGCATTTGTCGTACATTCAAACAGCCTTCACCGCTGATCGAAGACAATGACGAACGGATAAGGCCGCCATCACACCTCCAATGGTAACACCTTACACTACCAGCCTTAATTACAATTTAATTCCTTCCCTCATCCTGATGGAACAACACTCACCTCATTGAGGAGTCTCAAGACATCAACAAAGACCGCCTCTGAACCTTTTATCTCTTTGGCCACTTGGTAAGCTTTCTTCCTTTCCTTCGAGAGAGTGCTCATGAAAGCGGCATCGTCTGCCTCTGCTTCCGATTCCTCCGCTCTACTGCTGCTCCTCTCGTCGTCTGAAAACTCGTCATCAAAGTCCGAGTCGTAGTCATCTTCCTCCGCCAGGCTCTCACTCCTGTTGCTGAAGAATGTAAGAAAATATATGGAAAAAGAGTTATTCCAATGTAAGATACTAAAATAGGTGATTTTAAGCGATCCACAAATGTATCTTTTTCGTGCTAAACACTGTTCACAGATTCATTAAGAATCCCTACACAATGGAATCATGAACTAAATATACATAATATACTCAACTGATGCTGTATGATTGTCAGAATCAAAATCCCTTTATGTTTATTACAGAGCAAGTGATCAATGCCAAAGCCATTAATGCATCTCTCACCACTGGCCACAATACCATACCAGACCAATCCTTGCTGTCTAAAGAACTACATGGACAATTAACTGAATGTATCATCAATTAAAAAGAAAATGCACAACTTGTTTATCCTGTCCATTTTAAGCAATCTCCCTTCCCCCCACCCAATGGGTAATAATCAAACAACTTTAAAAATGGCAGACTGCTTTATGAGCATTTCTTTCTTAGTCTGCCGACCACATTAGTGAGATACCAATGTATTACATAACATCTGTTTGCAGAGTGGATGGAGTTAATAAGCAGTCCAGAGTATAAAACCACATGGCCATCTGCTATTGGTCAATACTTAGACCCATTCATGAGGAGGCCAGGGGGCATAGATCAAAGTGATTAAAAACGGCTAGCTTTTGAAAATGATTACTCAATGAATGGGAGACAAAAGGGCCAGGCATACAGCTGCTGCATGATGCTGCCTGTTGACTGCACAGAGGGGCTTGTTGTGTGCATACATATATATGGATTCAGCATGGCTCTTGAGTGCATACATATGTATGGATTCAGCAACCATGTACCTCTGTAGTGGTTTGAAATGATTCCCCTATTTGGAAGTTGGAATGGTTCCCCCAAAAAAGTTTTAACCAAAGAGATCACTTGACCAAGTTGACCAGATTGATAATGACTGTACTACTGCAAAGGGTGTGGTCCCACAAGGCAAGCAGCTGACAGGCAACCAGAACATGAATATAAACCAACTAGTTACTGGTTGACAAGGATCATGCATATTACAGTGAGCACATGGCAGGGCAAAATGGTCATTAAAAAAAAACAATCTGAATAGGGGAAGGCTTAAGGGAGGAAGGCTATACTACTGTACAATCAAGCAAAAACTCTGCAAAAGTGTTGCCATCCATTGTATACCAGGCTGAATCAATGAAGTTTTGACAAAACAATCATTTGATAACACAAGTTGATGCTAAGAAAAGTTTCACAATGGATGCAACAAAACATTCCCCTAATAATTGAGTATAACTAAATACCAAGAAGCAAGCCCACAGAAACGTCAGCCTTAAATTGGTCATATATTTGAAGTAGAAGAGTCTTGGCTATATTAAAACAGCACTTCAGATCCATTCAGTTTGACCAATAAAATAACATAATTATACATCAATGGACTGCAAGGTTCATATCAAATAACAATAAATTCCATTATTTTGATTTTCAAATTTATTCATACCAGTTCATGAGAAGATGCCACTGGAATTAACATTGCCGAGACCACATATTGAGGTTCTCTGAGATTCGAAACTTGCTCTTTCGAAAAGTAACGGTAAATTGTAGGAACAATTTACAATTAAAAGCATGAGGGATCAAGTCTTACTTCCACACATGGATTGTATGATAAAATTATACGCAGCAAACAAGTTTCTTGTCCCGTGGCAAACACCAGACTACTGTAGAACTTTATGTACTACTTAAACTTAAGTTAAGGGACGTAAATTTATTTGGTGTGTACTACTTGTACTAAAATAAGGGATGTGAACTAATTTGGTGGCTGTAAAAAGCTCAAAAAAAATAAATGGAAAATACAGAAGGATAAAATGGCCACATTCCCCCAACTGGTTAGTTAGGAGAGACACAATCTTCTTTCACATATGATAACAAATTCCTAAATGCATAGATTTTATCATGAATATTCATCAAAAGTACGCATGTTCAAATGTCTTCTATTCCTTTCCACTTCTCAAGAAACTTTCCAGATTATCATAATTAACCAAAGTATGCTACTGTAAAAAATTCTTTTTTGAAAGAAATCTACTGATCCACAGATCAGCCAGTAAACACAAATGAAACAAAAGGAAAGGAGAGCTAAAAATGTAATAGCAATAGATAATGATATATTACTTTAGGATGATGACAAATACAAAACAAAATTAAATTAAATTAAATGATATATATCACTGAAAGTACCTTGAAAATCTTGACACACAACCATCTCTGAAGCAATCATTTTGGGGTGGGTCTCTCTCTCTCTCACTCTAGCAGGCAGGCAGGCAGGCACATTCTTGCTGGAGAGTCCACTCTCAATGAGATCCAAGTAACATGTGGCTTGTACTGCCACATCACACAGCATTCACTGCTAACACACCCACCTTATCTGTGATCAGGTAACTGACCATGCATTCACAGATTATATAACATTACATAACATTACACAACTGGACAAACACTCAGACAGTGCCCATAGTGTTAGCAATGGTTATTTTAGTGAAAGAAAGTCCAGGGTAGCCAAGCTCATAAGGCCTTTAGAATTTACACATGCATAAATTCCAGTTTGTACTGAGTAACTTATTATATAGTGTTCACAGGCAAGGGCGAGTTTTCTGTGTGTTCAAGCAAAGACACAATCATACTGGTCTGTGTCTTGTCCACTGTGGTCAATACCTGCTAATAAAACTGACCCAACCTTCGGATTACATAATCAATAAGGAACTTAGCTGCAACTTTATCTGTGTGTTACAGACACATTGAACAATTAAGAGTACTGCTTGGAGATATATATGTATGTTCAAGTTAACAACGCCTCTTTTGATTACATGAGAAAGATATGGGAACTGAGATTATGTAGGAATCATTGTTAAGCAGGACATTCAACACTGTGATAGATAAACTTCTCAAATGACCCCCAATTAGAGTAATAATTACAATATATGCATATTAAAATAGAACTTCTTCTGGGAGTTAAAATGGAACACACTCAAATTTGCAGCAAGTGAACAAATGATTTCTGTGTCCTTTTCTAATTAGCCAAAATTTAGTCTCAAAATTATTCAAAGAGAGAAAATAAAAATTATACAATTATACACAGATTAAGGGGCCTGAATAAGATATCGGTAGAATATTTACTGTAATCAACAGGGGACTCAGTGGAAATCTGTTCTGACTGTATGCTTCAAACATAAGGCTCAGTACCTAAATATGGTGTTATTACTGCATTTTTGGCAATTAGTTAATTTCACGTCAAATTTGTGTAAAACACAACTTTTTCACTTCTTTGCAAGTCCTGCTGGGCTTTAACATGACTTAAATAAATAAATATATAAATTAGAACAAATGATTTGCTTTCATTCAGTTGACACTTTGGTAGATTATGTAGTAAATGATTATGTATTGAAATTAGATTATGTAGTGAATATTATGTAGTGAATTTAGATTTAGGGGGTGGGTGGAGGTGGGGTGGGGGTCACCTCTCCTTTTCAATCCCACTCAGGAAAAAGTAGTTATTAGCATAAATTTGAATGCAGACCTAATTTATAATCTTAATATACCTCAGAATGCACCATATAGTTTGATATGGGAGGGGGGGTGGGGGAAATGGGTGGGTTGGAGGGAGGAGAGGGTACCCTAGGGCCCTACATGGGCACCAGATTTAACAAGCAAAGAGTCAAACATCCTCCTTTTTAAAGATCCTGCATCCAAGCCTGAGTTAATCTAATGGACTAAAATGCTTTCAGATGCTGCCCTCTAATAATTTTCACATGATTTATCACTTAGGTCACCTGAAAGTCCTGATTTAAGCTACTTCATTATGGTCCCGTTTTACATTAGACTGCAACTACTTCAGTGTTGAATCTCCACGTTTGTTGTTGAAAGTTGAAACGTCAATGCCCCCGTGCCCCCCCCCCCCCACCCTAATGACTGAGTTCAAGTGTTTGATTCATATTGTAAAATAGCTCTGGGTCGATCATGGTTCAACCGTGACCTTTAACTGACCCATTGTTGCTTGTTACATGATATACAGTAATTCAACAAAATAAAAGTAGGGCATTAATAGTCATTCTGCATGTCACACAGCTTAATATGCTTTCTCATATGGTCTTCTAGAAAGGCAAAACTTGAAAAGTATTTGGAACATCGAAAGATGAAACTGGAAATTTGAAGATGACGTCACGTTCGTTACTGTTCAAAGTATATTTGAAATATCCATCCTGAACGATTAAAAAATTGTTTCTCTGTCAAACGCAACATATAGCGTTCTCAAATTTTGAAAAAAAATTGGAAAATTATTTCTAGGTTTTTAAGGTAACTTCTAAGGCCTACCAGACAATTCTTTTAATAAGCCATCAAGAACATTTTAAGGTAAAGACATGAGAAAGCCAAGAAAACAAGACAGTTGCCTTCTGGAAAGAAACATTTTATCATACCACTCCATATCCTTCATAAGAAATAACATGTCCTTGATGACCAATTAATTACACATTCTTTCCAGATGATTTGATTTTGTCTATGACTAGGAGAGGTTTTTTTCCCCTCTCTCCACTACTCTCTCTCTCTCTCTCTCTCTCTATATATCTCTCATGTGGCCACCAGGGGAGCTCTTTCTAAGGCCAAATTCTAGTATGGATGACATACCAGGGTGAAATATCAAGGACAACACATGCTGACTCTTTTAAACATTTTCAGTCTTTATAATTGGTCATAAACATCAACATCACACAGGAAATATTTGATCACATAAACAGGTCACTAAATAGACAATGGGGAGGAAACTGGTACCAAGGTGATGGCATGGAGGAAATTATCAGGAGAGCTAAGTTAACCTTTCCTGAAATCTTACTTGATCCTTGCTAGGCTTTCCATATATCTGATTTCTGTCAGCAAATTCTGGTTGAAGTTTCTGTCCTCCCATGCCTTCCAAGTACATTTCAAAATCACATCTGAACTGACCAGACACACCTCCTTGCCCAATTTCCAGTCACCACATTCTCCCACTTCCCCCCCCCCCATTCTTCCATCTAATGGCTTTCAATGAGCGATTGGTAAAGGCATTTGACTCAGTTCTCAACATTACTTTGCCCAAAAAAATTCACAACAAAAGTTAAACATTTTCAAGAACTTTCGAACTTGGAAATTTTTAACTTTTGTTGTGAAAATGTTCAAAGTAGCTGGATCCAACTACTTTGCATGTTATTGTAAATACTAATATCGGACAATTTTCTCGGCGGCAAATTTCCAAACTGGATGGAATCAGTAAACCCTGAATCATAAGTATTGTGGTAGATTTTATGAGTTATTCAATCAAATATTCAATCAAGCTTCCTTTCCATAACCACTCACAATTTTTTTGCATGTGACAAATATTTTTTTCAGCAGAAAGTATGGATTATTTGCTTTGGATTTTAAAGGTCTACGGACACTTATGAACGACATTGTCCTAATCACTCTAATAGGCATAAGAAATCATGAAAATAGCCCGCAACTCCCATCAAAATCCATCAAAGATTGAAAGTCTTTTCTTAATTCTGGTTTTATTTATGAATAAACATTAGCTAATTATGCACATATTTAATGAGTTTCCCAGATTTATCAATCATTTCAAATGTGAATATCTTGGAAACGACAAGAGCTTTTCGAACATTTTCAACTGAATCTTGATGTGATTATATCACACACAAACAAATGTACTGAATATGGGGCAGATTTGGATAGACTGTCCGTAGAACTATAAAATTCATTATCTTGCCCATACATTCTTAAATATTGCACTGACTGAAATTAATATAGACTTAGTCTCTGGTTTGATTCTGTCGTGCCATGTTTAATACCTCCTCTAGGAGTATAGGCGTAGGGGCCCAATTTGATTTAGGGGGGCTGTAACGACTTGCTCGAAAAATATAACCAAAAACTGTGCATATATCATATAGGCATGCATCGGTTATTACCATCGCATGCCAATAGCATACAATCATTTTCCGTGTTATAACCCTTCCATATTGGTTAGAATTATTGGGGAAGTTGTTAAAATAATGATGATAATAATAATAATAATATAAGTTTAACCATTGTAAAACACATTGCAAATTATTTTTCTTTCAGTAGGTGCCCGAAAAATTCTCAGCAGTTGCCCGAATTTTCACAACATTTTTTTTGGGTTGGGGGCTACAGCCCCCCCCCAGCCTCCCCCGCCTCCTATGCCTATGTCTAGGAGTGTGTGTCTTATAACTTGGAAGTGGAGTTCCACCCTGATATCCTACTCTATATATAACTACATGAAGTACTACTGGTGATGGTCTGTATCCCCTGCTGTTATTATCTTTTAGTTTCATCAACAGGCACCTTGCAACCGGGCTTCCTTTCACAGTCTCTTGACAGCCATTTCCTTCCTCCGTACAAGAGAAAGCTCGAAAGCAATGACCAATATATCCTCGACTCGATGGCATGATGCATTATGTACTTGCTTTACAAGCTTCATTGGATTAATGACTGTGTAACCATGGAAGCTACTGTACTAGCCTACATTTTGAACAATACAGGCACAACATGCTATGGTAGCTAGGAGATGTTTGGCTTCAAAATTAGTGGCAGCATTTAATTAAGCTTGCATGCAGTCGCCAGTGTGGCCAAGTAAAAGATAACCTTCTACTATATTGCTTCATTTGCCTTCGAAGATAATTATGTTATATGTGTTCTAATGGTAATTAGGTAATGTAAATAAATCACTTAATAATGGGGCATAAATCCAGTGCCGAAGGCTAGAGATAAACAGTTACAGTACATTTAAATTTAAATTTATACTTTTGTTACAACAGTGAGTGACAAATCCCATGGAAGAAACAAAAATACACATATTTTGTTTCTCTGAACTGAAAGTTGAGCAGAGTTGAGCTTATACACTTATACGCTTATATATTAATGGACTTTTCAGCCAGATCAAAATCGTCCTTTTGGAACAAAGGAAAAAAGAATGCCTGCAATATGTTTTGACTTACTTGAAACTTTAAATGCGCAACAACTGAACACTTAATTATGTGCTGGTCGTCTAAGCTGATACATGTATTAGTAGGGTCCATGGCATGAATCCTGGGTATATAAAATGCTAAACAGCAACCATGTGCACCACAAGGCATTGAATAAGGCTGACTTAATGAGGTCTTGCTCACACCCTTCATCTAGCAATAACGTTACAAACTTAAAGTTTAAGTAATTCAAGACCAAAGTCTTGTAGCAAGAGCAGGGGTGAAGTAAATCACAAGGCCCTGAAAGTCGGACTCTATAAACTTTAATATGGACAAGAACTAGGTAAATTATTATATAACTGATATCTGAGCCCTTCATCTCAATTCATCCCCTCCCATCCCCTCCCTACCCCCCCCACCCCCATTTATATTCCCCACACATCATCCACCATTGGATAGAGCAACATGATACTTTGGAAGCTCATTCA
Source organism: Apostichopus parvimensis (assembly GCA_000934455.1). Lineage (NCBI taxonomy): Eukaryota > Metazoa > Echinodermata > Holothuroidea > Aspidochirotida > Stichopodidae > Apostichopus > Apostichopus parvimensis. The sequence goes on from KN891435.1 coordinate 9,320, forward strand.
TCTCAGATTTCTGTGTCTAAAAAATCTGAAATGGATTAATAAAATATATCTATGGTCAAACAACAAAAGGTAGGTGTAATTAAGCTGTACTTTCCTTTGGGCAGGAACAAAAAGCAATTGGTATATGATGTGAATTACATACAGGTCTGTTAGCTACGATTCAGTATATTCTTTGACAGTTTAAATCTTTTTGAACTCCTCAAACCTGGAAGAAAATTGTCTTTTTGAGATAGCAATTTAAACTTAATTTTTGCACGCCAGAAATACACTTGGGAACTACATACTGGTAGGAACTCAATTCAGTGTATTAAAGATTGAGTTAGGGTTTCTTACAATTCATTCATTTACTTTTTGGTTTACCGGAAGGGAAAACTATGGAGTCGCTCTTACCGACCTCAGATTGGGAGAGTCGATCGCAAAGTCAGTAATTACTATTACGGTTAAATTCGTCTAACACGGCTATACACAGAAATGCTATACTGAAAGCCAAAAACTTCGGCAGTACAAATACTTTGACCAGCGATGGCTAGACCATCATTTCTCAGAAAGGTTGCTACTTTACCAAAATCGTAGGGTCTGCACTGTTTGTCACTGTTAGTACAAACATTCAACAAGTCAAATAAAATTATCTTAGGAAAATATTAAAATTGTACTTAGTACTATTAAATTAAGGAAAAAATTTATTTTTTATGTATTCTGAAATAAAAGGTCTCATTTGACTACTCAGAAATTTTGTTAACTGGAATTGGATGTAAATTGAAAGTAAACTTCAACCAGACCCTTACCATTTTTTTCATCATTAATCTGTCATGTGTAAAAACTGCCCCTGCACTATTCTTGTACATGTAGACCATGGGTGGCCACTCATCTTTAGATAAATAACATATATAGATACCTAACACTAACCGTTCAACGTTTCCTTGGCAACTACAACCACATGGGCACCAAGTTTTATTCACTTACCTCAACAGTTCCTGCTTGCTTTCTGCAGAGACAACATCTTCAGCAGAGTTGGAAGACAGTTCCTGGCCAAACACATCTGCATCTTGACCGTCCTCGCGAGGAGCAGGGGATGAGAGTTCTTTCGTGTCATCGCCCTCTACATCACCTACGGCACCAGAGTCTTTCTCTTGTTTATCTTCTTCAGTGTCTTTAACCTTTGACACTTCTTCTTTCGTGGCTCTTCTAGCAACAGGCGGCCCCGATGGTCTCTTTGGACGTGTTTTATTGCTATCTTTCTTCGGCTCAACTTTCGGCTTTGCCAGTGGAACTGGTGGGGGTCGCATTTGGGGCCGTTTGGAAGGTGTATTGGGTGGGCTGGGTGTGTTGGGTGATTCCTTCATGGATTTTTGCTTTAACAGAGCCTGTTGGCTAGGAGGAGGTGGTTTTGCAGGAGCCACCCTCCTTGGTTTGACATCACCCTTGCTTGCTACACTGTCCTGTTTACTTTCATTACTGGGACTTACATTGAGAGTTTTGTCAGACCCATCGGCTTCAACGACATTTTGAAATCTTGACTCGCCAATAACAGCAAACATGGTGCCGTTTGATGCCCTTTTAGCGCTCCTAGAGATACCCGGCGCAGGATCAGGGCGTTTGGGCGTGCCTTTCTCTGTTTCTTTGATTTCATCCGTTGCAACCTTTTCCGGTTGTTCGTCCAAACATTCGATATCTTGACTCTCCATCCCTATCATCGAAAGTCTTTTCTTTCTGGGAGGGGGGAGAGGTTGAGATGCAGTATTTGTTGAAATACCAGAGTTTGTGACTCCACCAAATTTGATCTTTTCCTCTTTGCCTCCTCCTACTGGTTGACTCTGCTCGAGATTTGAGTCCTTTTGTTTAGTTATAACATCTTCTTTTATTGCAGAATGTCCTCCCTGGGACAACTTGGGAGATTTCACACTCTTTGGTTTGATAACAGAAGGTTTGGGTTTGACTTTAGGTAATTGGTCCTCTTTGTTTGGAATGTCCTCACTTTTCGATTTCTTAAGTTGAGATGGCCGTTTCAATGGAGGGGGAGGTCGGCTTGGTTTGGGTTTGAGAGCAACTTTCTTGTCGTTAACTATATTACTTCCTGATAAATTTTGGTTGTCGGTCTGGTTTTCCTTCGATTCCTCCTCTTTTGCTATTTTTGAAGATTGTCCGGGGCTACTCCCACCACCCACCACTTGATCCGAGCTGAGACACTGCTCCTCACTCGGTGATGTAGTTGCAATTACTAAAGGCTCACCATTTTGTATTTCAGATGTGTTATTGGCAAGTTCGTTCTCTTTCACAGGGACTTTCTTCCGGGGTGGTTTTGGCAGCGTATGGGGTTTTTCCCCACTGCTCGAGCAAGACGATGAGCTTCTAGATACGGTGGCTGAACTTGGCTCAGAACTGTTTGACAGTGAATTGACTTTCTTCAAAGAATTGTTCTTATCTTTAGTGAGCTCAGTCTTGGGGGGATGTTTCGATCTTAGGGGTAGCTTGGGAGAACTTGATGTCTGGATCTTTGCTCTCTCTTTATTTTGATTTTCAGTTTGTGCTCCCTGACTCAAATCCCCATCAATTCTGTCATCACCACCCTCTGGTTTGCTTGAATTCACAACTTCTGAATTACCATCGTTGGTGTCACTGGCATTACCACTCGGCTTTGCTGGTGGTACCTTGGGTTTTGTTGAGGCCCTGGGTGGGCGTCCATTTGAGGATTCAGATTGACTGGTGCTGTTGCTGTGATTTGGCTGCCTCTCAGTGTCCTTGCTTTCTTCTGTAGTCACACTTTCATTCCCTTCAGCTTTAACTGGTTTTGATGTCGGTTTGGGAGGTTTCGCTGGCTTTTTCTGCGGGACCGGCGGGCGCTGAGGTCGAGATTTTCCTGAAGGCAGAAAAAAGTGAAACAAACTTAAAGATAGAAAGAACTGCAAATATCTCAATATCTAAAAAATATATATAAAAATTAATATCTTAATCTCACAATCTAGCATTAGAACAAGATACATTATTTCATCAAACTTGAGGCTCCAGAAAAAAGTATAAAGAGAAGAATGCAAAACACTGCTGGCATGTGAATCTTACACATACCCAGTCCTGATGACCCGGCGGGGTCAGGAGGACTATAGACAAAGGGTCAATTAGGGGGGCAAAGAGAAATATGGGAATCGATAATATGTTCTCATTCTCATAGTATACTGATGAAAAGGAGACCTGGTGAGATACTCTTCCCCAGGGATAACCCTAGCTCTCAATACCCCTGCACATACTTGAAACACTAACGATACAACAGTAAGGCTGAATGAGGATGCTGCAACACTGCTCTCACTATGCAGATTAATGCCTGATGAATATTCATACAATGTCACAGGAATTGTGATTCACCAGGTTGTAACTTGTGTGTTACACATGTTATGTCCGTCTGTTTATGAAGGGGGCCGTACAGTATGCATCTGAAGTATTAATTGTCATTTCCAGATGCTGGTAGGTAGGAAGCTGAGAACTCAGTTTTGTGTATTTCGAAACTTCGACATAATGTCTGAGATAGATAGGAGCCTGTTTAACTTTCATCAGTGTTGACCCCAAATATGCTAAAATTAGTCAAATATAGCACACTGTTTTACGTTAACTTGAACATTAGTCATTTCGGCCAAACCATGAAGAATTTTCATCCGGTCATGAATTTAAATGTCTAAGTGGATGCTTGGCAATTGTGTAAGAAGAAAATAGAGGGCCAAAACCTCACATGTCAATACTTCTGATTAACTGAACTAGCAAATTTTAATGTGATCCTGATGACCTTTTCATAGGAGCCTGAGAAAGCAAACCTGTGACCATGATCATCATAGGCTTATATGCTAGACATGCCGTGTGATGAATAAACTTTCCCACATAGCTAAAAAAGTTACATCAGGGTTGCCATTTTATACTGTTTTTGATGTCACGCCAGTGCCACAAGGGTTTGTTATTTTCACATTTTTGTAAGTGAATGTAAACAGTGTTATCACTGACAACCAGACAGTTTTAAATTAGATTATGCTAAAAATAATAATTGCATATTTAAGCAAAACTAATCTCTATTAACAGAAAACTACAACATTGATATGAATATGATGGGTTTACTACTCTGTTAATATTTGACCATATTATTCAGCCTGCATACACACCAAGTCTTACCAACAACCTGCACCTATCAGTCTGACCTATGATAAATATATGTAATACCTCATTCACAACCTACTGCTTCTTCATGGGTGGATGCAGGTTTTAAATGATAGGGGATCCCCCTGGGGCCATAATGAAGCCAACTCCCATGAAGAGGGTCTGGGGTTCCACCCCCCCCCCCAGAAAAACAAGAAAATTAGATGTGAAATAGTACATTCTGAGGCATATTTAGGCTGTAAATAATATAACAACTGTGAATCTCACACAAGGTTTTGCTAAAATATGTTTTTAAGTTTTTGTGTGCATTTTTGAAAACGGGGATGTACGACCCCCTCACCCCCCCCCCCCCCCCCCCCCCCCCGGCTCTACTACTGGATCCATGCCTGTTCTGCCTGACACAGACAGGGCATTATGGCATATCAAGTTGCAAAATGCTATGCAAAATGGATAAATAATGTATAACACAAATGCAACTATGTATAGTAGCTTGAAACAAATGAGAGATTATGTTCACAAAATTATGAGCAAAAATTATTAAAATCTCAAAATGTGAACACCATATGATAATCGAAGTGTGAGCATATTTCCTGACACCCTGGTAGCTTATCAACTTATAAATTACTCTCCTGCCATTGGCCTAGATTTAGTGACATTATTGTCAAAACTACTGTTTTTTGAATCACTTTAAATACCAAAATCATGGGATCATCTATACTTACTAAAAACTACTAACATTATTACTGTAAGTTAACTGACTAAAAATTTGGTGACAAGGCTGGTTCTATTTTTCTGCAATGTCATGGTATATTATAGAAGTGCATCATGCAAATACATTCTACCTAAAGTTTACTTTGAGACCAGAGTAGCCAAAGAGAGAAGGGACAAAAAAAAATACTTCAGCAGCCTGGGAGGAATATTGTAGTCTGGTATTTCTCCCTCCACAGATCTCCATGCTAGATATCCTTGATGTTAATCATTTACCTCTGTGCAGAGGGATTAGCTTACAGATTCCCAGGGTCTTGTTTTTCAGTTCCTGCACGTCCAGGGCTGATAGCTGTTAACCTGAGATGGATTGGAGCATGCTATTACGTAATCTGTGTGGTAAAGTTTTAGCACACAAGCTCAGACAAAATTGCCTTCTTTGGCCTTGAGTTCTTGAAGCATGGTTTAATTGTCTGAAGAAAAGGTTAGTCTGTGTCCATGGTCAGTCTTCCCCTTAAAAGGAGAAGCTAGGGGGGACATAAATGATCAGCTGCTATTCAGCTTAAATTACTATCTATTTATTCGAAAGACCTTCAAATATCAAAAGATCTTTTCTTCTGATAAAGGGGGAAGAGGAGGGGTGTAAAGAAAGGCTGCATTGATTTTCGAAAGGAAAGCACAGAATAACTCGATCTATTCTTCGACTGATGAATTATAAAAAGACCTAGTGTGAAATGAGTAGGGGACAATGATAAACAGTTGCCTGGTTTAAGTTAGGTCTTAACTTCTGGGGGGAAAAAGTGATGACTGTGGTCCTCTTACCATGGAGCTATATAGCTCCATGCTCTTACGCACATCAATTCTCAGCTGCCTCCTGGCTTGGATTATGTGTTGTAAAGATAGTTCTTGTACTGCAGCATTATCATACTGATACAGTCTTGATGTAAGGAGACTGGGGTTGAGAGTGGATCGAGTTGTTTGGTTTCTGTGCCCAGACTCGAAAATTGGGCATTTGTTTCCCTACACCTTTTTTCTTCCTTCTTTGGTTAAATTTGTCACAATCTTGTGATATCATACTAGCTATCATACCTTACCATAAATCATATCATATTATACAACACCTAATTGTATTCTGGTCATTTGATTGGTCAATTGCTCGTTGATTGCAAAATCCGCTCTATTCCACTCTATGAAATAGAACCATGGATTATACTTTTTTGGTAGCACTTTTTTCAATGGTAAGAGAGCAGAGAAACCTGTCTGTTCAAA
>KN891438.1:11056-30150 GCA_000934455.1 Apostichopus parvimensis
TCTACGTATTTCGTAGACTTTTCCATTGTCAAGCTTAAATTCATCATGCTTTACCGGGTTCAGAAAATCTAACAATTTTGACAAAGATCAGATAATATATATAAAAAAACTACACTAACAGGGTCGTAGCCACTTTGCGTGGTGTGAGGGGGCAAAGCATGATACCATATATAGGCTCTATCCTCTGTTTCCAACTTTGAGAGGGGTATGTGGGAATTTTTGTTTTACCTAATTTGCTACCAATTAGTATTATTAGGCTACAGTAAATGCCAATTTCTGCTTCCGTCTAGCTCATAGGCATTTGCTACGTACATGTGGTATCTATGTAATTGTATGAACATGTTTGTTTTTTGTTTTAATAACAATATTATAGATAATTATATTTAATGTTAACTAAAACCTACTAGAAATTGAAGACGAATGGAACTAAATCAAACGTTTAGTTAGCTTCATATTAAGTGAATATATTGTTGTCTGACGACTAATAGGGCCTATTCAAATAACACTAATGTAAAGATTAAGTACAAGTTAGAGGCGGGCATGATGTTTCGATCCATTCAGGATCCTCTTCAGAGGTAAATTATCAGGTAATTAATTTTTGACACATTTAAAGCAAACTATTAAACACTTTGTACCGTCAATATCACAATTTATAAATATCATTTTGTTGGTGAATGATGAATCACCATACTATCTCTCTTTTGACCCTCGATTTCACCTTTTCAACGCTACCCTCTTGCAATTCTCCGTGACCCCACAGAAGGGAAGTCGTTGGTTTAAGTATTGACTACAATTTGTGAGAGTTTGTAGGCCAAAGACAAAAAAGAGGAAGTATACAAGTATAGTCATGCACGGGTTTTGCTCATAAATTTACAGAAGTGTTCGGATCATACTACATACTAGAAAGCTGATTGTATGATCGAGGACCACTAATAGGTATACGTTCGTATGGCAAATTTATACTTTTTTATGCTTGCATTGAGCGTAGGACTGAGAAATGAATTCGGTCCCATTGATCAACAACTTTGGATTACATGTTCTGAGTTTCACTTAAATTTGAAATTTCTTTAAATTTTTCAATTTAAATCCTGACTGTGCCATTAAAATATCATTAAAGGGATTTCAGGCAAAGTATACATTCTAGTGATTAAAATATTTAAATCTTCAATACTTTTTTAGTCATTCTGATAACGATGTCAAGACAAATAATGCATATCGATTATTGAGAAACCTGACAACGGAGTTCAGTTTATGTAAGGTTGAATGATTTCACACTTGTACACTATTATTGTTCTTATCTTTTTTAATCGTCGAGTAAACATGAAGTACAAAAAAAGCGTTTATAAATTCGTCTCTATATTTATTTGCCTAACTTTCTGTTCTGGCAAACGCCGTTTGCCTCGCCAAATTCGGTTCATTATGTCACAATTACAGTAATTTATATGTTGGGCCTCCGGCTGAAATGAGAAGCCCTTGACAGAATTATTCTACTGTCTACGTCATTGGCGGAATCCAGAGCGTGTTGCTGTACAAAACATTTAACTCCGCAGAGTAGTTAATCAATTGCCACAGCATTGAACGATTTTGTTTTATTTTTATAAATAGTGCTTCTTATTTTGACTTAGGCCTATACGTGTTGTTGCTCTGGATGGGAGCGATATTAAATTAGCTTTTGTGTTACACTGGTCAAAATGTAGTTGAATTCGTCACGTCATGATGTCATATTCTCCGATGATCAAACCAAGCTTTCTGTTGTGCGATTCAGTTTATAGTGTGGTCAATGTTTGCCGTTTGTGTAGGAAATTTGCGCCCGTAATGAAACAAAACTATCATATATGGGAGGATAAATTTAACAAGTTAAAGCTTTCTATCCTACAATATGTATATTCGGTCTAAACCAGCCAATTCAATAAGTATCAGCCCCCATCCCCCAAATGTTCTTCTGTGAAACTGGTGTTTCATTGAACGTGTAGTTGACATGATTGGTTATGAACAAACTTTCCATATTCTGTTCTCATTGAAAGTTTCACCTACCTCCATTTTCAACTAAATTAAACGAACTTTCATGGGTACACAAAAATATTAGTAGAAAGGCATCACCCTAGTGGTGCAATTACGATAATTGCTCTGCACTATATAACCATATTAATTACATAGTTTCATGTCTAATAAATTTAACATCGGCCTAACCCTGCACATTAAAAATTGAGAGAGTATAATATGGGAGAGAAATTCATCACACACATATTTCCGTTTAGTAATGCATCATGATACCGTACATTATTCGTGCTATCCCGCTTTTAATGTAATGGTGGGTTCCTTCACTTTCTCACAAGGAAGGAAGTGCATAATGTTATCTATAGCAGTAAACCAGAAAGGACATTTTGTCAACTGAGTGCACACTAACTAAACAACTGGTACGTTACAGTTATAACTATAATGTATACTATATGGAGGCTACAATAAGTCTTGGTATATGTTTTGGATTTTATTAATTCATACGGAAGTGTGACAGTGCTTTCGGTCAGTTTTGTAAGAATATATGTGTCGTACCGTGGTAAGGTATAAAAGAGCGAAGTTTGTTTTCTTTGATCTTAAGTAGAGACACAACTGATTAGTGACACTAGGTTTATTTCTCGGTTCACCTTACTGACTTAACACGATTCTTCTTTCAGTTACTTCCTTATCAATTCGTACTTGTAATATAATTTTCTGTTCATGTTACTTTTTGTCACATCCATTTGTAGACCCACAAGGTTTACTGTTCCATTCGCTCAAAGAAAGGTCTCAAGACTTTTTTCAGTAGTCACCTAAACCTATCAAACGGTAGAATCTATGCCAGCCTGCCTCAAATTGATGGATGCAAACTTGCAATGTTCAGTATTTTACGTCATCCGTACATCATGTACATCAAGGTTTAGGCTATTCCAATAGGTTTCTACATTTAATTACATTACATTACATTTCTACATTTAAGCTTCTTGTAAGTCTGAACATTAAGAAAAGGCGACTTGGTGATAGTAGATTTTCCATATTCATTTACACAAGAATAACGTTTCTATATCGTCACGTTGTACTAATGGAAGTCTGCAGTTCGAATTTGGGTTTGTTAAGTTAAGCTGTTAGATACAATACATGCATACAATAGGAAGAGGTGCATTTAGGAAGGACATATAAATGATAACGTTACAAAAACCAATTTTTTTTTTAGAAAAAGGCATAGAAGAAATCAAAAAAGTAGAAGGAAGCAAAAATGCTAATAAAAATATAGCATCTCATTAAAAGCTTTAAATAATATTGGATTGAATGAATTTAATGCAATTCAAATTCTCTAGCGACCTCTCTCTTTGGTTGACTGATACAGCATATACTGTGTGTTAATAATACAGCATTAATAAATAAACACTCTCTTTGTTCTTGCAGTCCAAATCATTTTCGAACATCTTTGTCTTCGTGACGAGACCGCAGATAAACGACAATTTTGATTCGACTACAAGCGTTTTCAAACATAGTAATCAGAGTCTGCAGCTTGGCATACCCAAGTTTTCAAAAGGCAGTCTAGAAAATCATAGCCTCAGTTTCACTATAATACTCCCCAATTTTATTGCCAGAAAGGAAGAAAGTAATTTTACAGCGAAGCTGGTTTTATATACCTACAAGCCTTGCTGTTGATGAAAAAGTTGGTGTCTACACCATCACGATATTTGAAGGGTCACATGACGAACAGCTGCGTTGTGTTATTGTTGAATGATAACCCGTAAATATATAACGTAAACTGATTGTATCCAATAACTTAGGTTATCAAAGCTTCTGAAAGGGTGGTTGTGAACCGATGACAGAATGAGCAGATTAAGCGACGTTCTGTAATGCAAAGAATCCTTTTTCTGGAATATTGTTGAAGCAAACGAGCAGGTGCTTTGAAATACATTCCAGTTAAATTGGAGTATCTAGAATGTGTTTATGTTTAAGTTAAAAGCATGAGCTACAATCGGAACTATGTGAAAGCACTGCAGCTTTCGGGGTGGTATTCCTTTCACAGAAATTCAAATCCTTATTTCTGACATGCGCTTTTGTGTTTTTAAAGTTTCTAAGAGAGAACGAGAAATATCTCAAAATCCAACAACTTTTGGGGGCCTCGGCCCGTGGACCCCGCCAGGGCTTTGAAACAAATTCCATAGAAATTACATTTCATATGTATATTATGCTAACTATAAAGCAAATTGTCGCTTTTTTTATTTTCCGAAACGTTGCTCAAATAGTCACTTTTAAGTCCATTTCCAAAGCGATCTACATCCTTCTTCAAAAATGGTGAATGACATTACATGTTTGTCACAATGCTGAGTTTCATTAAATATTTAAAATATTCAATGTTTAACTAAAATTGGGTTTACCGATAAAGCGTAGGGTGGGGATAGAGAAAGGGGGTAGGACGTGTTTTTCGATATCCTACTAATGGATTAAAGGACAAAAAACTGAACCCAATTGTCAAAAACCCATCGCAAACCCAGTTTTGATTTATCCAAATTCCAAATTTGATTCGGCAATAACAAATGTTACTGAAAACATGAATCATTCAATTATAAGGAAATACATGGGCTTTTGTAGACAAAGTGTGAAAGATACATTTATGTACTGCAAACAGTATAAGGACAGAGTACACAGGGTTATCAATTGAATCCTGCCGACGCGCTTGAATTTCTCTACAATATATGAAGTTCATGTGTTTATTTGGGACGATCCCTTCAACAACTTAGCGGTTGGAACTCAGGAAGGAAATGTTCAGTTTGGGTAAGGAAGCATTCATAGCTGTACCGTTTATCATGGTTTCCAGTGTTTGAGAATGGGGCATACTGCAAAAGTACTTATTCATCGAGCTAGTCGCGCGCGAAACTTGGCCCACTGCTGGAACTCTTTGCCCCTCTCATCCCCCCCCCCCTCCCCTTCATTACAACAGATTATTTAATACCGTACATTTGCATACCGACATGAATTCACGGTTGCAATTCATCCGTTAAAAATCGGTGCACAGTTTTATATAATAGACTGGTATTTTACGTCTTAGCGAAGGCTTTCTAGACTGCCGGTATCCTCCCGTAAAAAAACAACACACACCAGAAGATGTAGGAAGTTTGAAATGGAAGCAACCTATTAAAAGGTTTGGTTGGCCTAGGAACATATTTCTTTGGGTATACCACATTTTCAATCGAAATATATTTAAAAGACATGTTAACACCACAAGCCATTGTAATCTGGCGAATATCGTTGCCCCCAGCTAGGGGAAATTATTTGGTAGCCTATTTCGAAAACCTTACTCCAAGAAGATCCACTCAAACAAACGATGACAAAGGTTTGGGGTCACACGTGATGAGGGAACGGATCCATGATTGGTTATATATTACCTACTTCGGAACGTCATTAATATTCATCAAGTCTATCACTGAATGAACCAATCATGAGTAAGAAAGAAAACAACACGTGGTCCTAATATTTGGTCATGTTTTTCTTCGTCTGAAAATACAGGCTACTTAACTAGACGTCTGAATATGGACCCTAAAATTTCTAATGTATTTCTTTATTCGGGCAGATTGGGAATTAACGAGGGGAAAGTTGAAGGTCAAACGTGCAAAGGGTTAAATACCTTGCAGGAGTTAAAGGCCTGCTGTATAGACCCGAACTATAACACGTTTTCATGGAAAAGTTTCTTGAGATTACGTAATCGACCTGCCTTGGTTGTAAAATGACATCTTTTTACTTATTAGTCTGCAACGCCTGCCACATATTTTTTTCTTGTATGAGGGTCTTTGTGTCAACGCTGTTTGACTTTTACACTGTAGACATAAACATATTTCCACACAGTGTTTACACAAAGAGCTTAATGGTGTAAAGAAGCTATGCAGGTAATTGTAGAGCCTGAGGTAGACTAACGACCGTGTAGGTCGATTACGTAATCACAAAACTTTCCTAGCTATAGCGTGCTATCATTGGAGCAAATACAGCAGATCTTTAAAGGCGGTAAAACATCACTTCAAGACACTGTGTGTTAGAATGTAGTGGTAGCTCACGCATCGATTTTAGCTGGAGCTGTTAACAGGATTGTCATTGTGCACACGGGTAAGAATGCGCAGGTGACACAGTTGTCTGCAGTAGCAACATGTGTGCGTCTGGTTTGAACGTTGGTATTAATTGCCAAGATATGCATGATAGGAGGGATACCACAATTAATTATGAAATGAAATAAAACACATAAGTTTTTTCACTCAGGGTGCATTTTTAGATCTATTATGAGATGAAAATTGTTGATGCTCGGCAATTTATTGCATGTGGTATCCTATGTCAAGGTAAAAGAGTTAATGAACCAGTGCCATGTGATTTAAATCAAATCGAAAAAGATGAATCTGCTTATGAGATCTCCATTGTTACCAGGTGTATGTGGTACTATTGTTGAAAAAAAAGATTTGTAGGGTATGACGTAACCATAATGTTATGATCAACTGACACATACACATTCAGATTGTTTGGATAAGACACTCAGTATTATCAATTTATTAAAATATCCCTTTACTGTTAAATAGAGTGGTAAATAAGTGGTATAGGAAATCGAAAGTAGAATAGTAAATACATGATTTTGTACTTCTTAAACATAGATTTGTGAAATGTGTACGTAGTGTCATATGTGATTTTGTGATTGTTACTATTGTGTGATCATTACAATAATGATCATGTAATGTAAATCACTTTGTCGGATGGTTTACTTTCTTCCTTCCTTATATAGACAATGGCCTATATAGAACGGGACTTTGATCGACAATAACATCACCGAATCAGTTTGGTTGCTTGTTTGGTAGATATCAATTACTATAAGGTTATACTAAACCATAAATCTATCAGAAGCAATATTGACATGTCTATGTAATTTCAAGTAGAATGACAACATTGGTGAAAGGCGTTGGAAAAGTGAAACACTTGAGACTTGTCATATAAGAAATGATATTTCTGTACTACTAAATGTAGTATATCTGACAGGAAGCCCTGTGTTGGCTGTATATTCGTTCCTTTTGGCGTTCGGTACTGTGCGGGACGCGATATTTTATTTCGTAGTACAGCGAGGGGAAAGTCATGAATTATTCATTTTTCACTTGTAACAGCGAACAGCGCTGTTGTACAACTTTGCACACGCTCGTGATCACGTACACTGAATCATTGGCAGAAAGTTGTTTCCACCACCTACGTACGTTGTACATGAGATTATGTTGAACGTATAAAAACCTAGGAAAAAACGTGACCGTAACCTCGTGCTTCTGTTCAAATGAAGATACCTACGAGAATGTCAGTGCCTTGGCTGACTTTGAGCTAGGCATGAGAGTAATTTTTACTTTTACTTTACTAACTATAGCGTGGCCCTTGTTCAGTTTAATTGTTACTCTTTGTCTTTCCATTTCCTAGTCCGATTAGCTATGAACCATGGAACATGTATTATTACTATTAATAAAGGTAGTCTGTTTAGGCCTCAAGTTCTAGCGTGCCATAATTCGTTAATTTCTAGAAGTATTCAAAAAGTACTTTCCTGTTCAAAGACATAAGGCTGTAGTCTATGCTGCATCCATACCTGATTGAAAAACACTTTTGTTACAGTTTACCTGCCTTTGTCGATCGCTTTTAGACGAGCAGTCAAATCCAGTATATCAAATCCCTTATATGTTATATGCATGGGCAACAGAATCTTTAGATGACTCATCTCACAGCAGAAGGTCCCACAGCTAGCCTTAGTGAAACATTTATTCATAACCACTGACTCGCAGGCGAAAGAGGATCACATATAACTAACCACAACAGAGAGTGCTGTTAATCGTCACAATTACAAGTTAGTAGTGGGCTAATAATGCCTCTTTACACCCCTCCCCTATCAATCACTCACGCGAAAACCATTAGGAATTCGCATCAAGTCCACTTCGCTTTTCATTGTGTACTTTCCAGACCCAGACATTCTTCACTGTGACTGGTCAAGGGAATTATGAGCCTCAAAAATCTGCTCGTCCACTGGATACTCGCTTCACCATACAACGCAACCACAAACCTTTTTTTTTTTACTAATTACACACAGTACTTGTATACCAATCATATCGTCACACCATATGAAATACGAACTTTATTACACATCATGTACAAGTAGTAGCCCACATAACGTTTAGTTGTTCGCTATTGCTTTACGTGGCTGAGAAACAAGTAATCTGAATTTTTATTAAAATGTATGAATAATTCATGACTTTCCGCTCGCTGTACTACGAAAAAAAAAATCGCGTGCGGGACATGCCAGGAGCTATCGTCGATTAGGCCTATACTGTATACGAGTATACCATAGGCTATGTGTTTTCGCTACAGACGTTCTTTCGAATGTCGAGTTGTACAGTTTTGTCCGAAGATCCCTTTTTGGACGTGGTTGAGGTAGTTGTTATGATTATTAATATTTAACATGGGCTCAATGTAGGATAAGTAAGGAATTTGTTGAGTTTGAAGCCCACAACTTCCCTTGTTTGCGTACAACTTGGACCTGGTCTTAGCGTGGTGGTATAGCCTATCATCGTATTGAGTGGGCAGTTAGTCCCCAGCGGTGCGACAAGTGTTTTTTCTTTTCTTGTAGAATATGCACGGGGTTTCTTGACGTCACTCTTCATTAATATTTATATTAGGTAAAACTTATCATTTTCGAAGGTCATTTTCTTAGTCATCAACCAATTTATATGTCTGGTAATAGTTGAATATGATGAAGGAAAGGTGTTTAATCAAATCATTATTGACAAAAGACACAAAAAAGGAGTGGAAAGGGAATATCGAAAGTAAATTAACCACTTTCGAACTGTTTAGAAAAATGCTTCTTTTTCTGGCATAATTATCATCATTTCCAATTTTGAAAACTGGTATATTCGCTGAATAAACTCCTTTACCACAAATTAAAATCCATTTCTCTTCAAATCATCCTGTATCGAAGTCAAGGTCACGGCAAATATATACGAACACGAATACAGGTTACGAGTAAAGTGGTGACTGTCCCGTTCCACGTCGGTACGTATTGCGCAAAATGCTATAACTAAGCGTGATAAAACTAATGGCATTGAATTGCTTACATCATAGATCTCCATGCTTATACGGAATAAAGTTTAGGAAGAGTTTTACATTTACAAAACCAAATAAAGGAGCAACACAGAACAATAATATTTACAAGCGTCATGTTTGTTCGAACGTTTTCGAAGATATCTCATCTTCCTCCTCAGGTATAGTAAGGCTTTAAAATTATATAGTTCCATAGGCTGTAGCATAGATATGATTAACCATGTTGATACATGTAGCAAAGTTTAAAATACATTGAGTAGGTAGGAGGATCCATGTTGGAATAGCTAACTATTTAAAACTGGTTTCAGTTTTTTGATGTAGAGAGCTTCCTTGATTTTAATCTCAAAGTCTGAGTTGCCAGTTGCTATAACATGAAAATTTCGGTCTTACAATCTATGCACTGGTTTATATGTTCAAAGATGGCAGATTTCCCAGAAAGATGCTCCTTGACTCTCACAGCTAAATGCCTCCTGGTCTTACCAATGTAAGCCTGATTCCTGTCACAAGAACCTTCGAATGAATAAATGACATTAGCTCTGAGTGCCATAGGAGTCATATCCTTCAGGGAAAAATAATTGCCAACTCTGAAAGTTTTGAATACAACAAAGCACTTCTTATTGATGCGTTTAAGATGATTACTAAGAGACTTTTTGAAAATCAGTGATGGGTGTCCAATGAATGGAATACTTATGATGTATTTATTATCATCATCCTCTTCATCCTGATTAGCCTCTTTTGGACCAAGCTTCTTAAAAAGGAATTTGTTGACACAATCATCGAAAATCTTATTAGAATAGCCATTATCAGAGAAAATCTTCTTTAAGTTGGATATTTCTTCATGGAATAGAAACCATTTGCTACAAACAACAAAAGCACGATTAAGAAAGCAATATATTAGTCCGGTCTTCCATGCCCATGGGCAAATTGCATTGAAGTTTAGAATGACATTTGTATTAGTGGGCTTACGGTAGACTGTAGAAATATATGTTGCATCACTTTCAGTCGGTAGACAGATATTGGTGTCCAAAAATGATAACTGGCTTGGTCCAATTTCACAAGTAAATTTTAGATTTGGATGTAGTTGGTTGAGAAAGGCAAGAAATCTATGCACAAGCTCCATTGAATCAAAAACACAGAAAATGTCATCCACATATCTTAGATAAAGAGCTGGCAAAAACTCATGGCATTCGACCATAAACTGGTTTTCTAAATGTGCTAAGAAAAAATTGGCTAAAGTTGGCCACAAGGGACTTCCCATTGTCACACCATCAATTTGGCAATATAGTTTCCCCCGATAGAGAAAATACCCCCCAGTCGCAATCTGCAGTAATTTCCTAAAAGTTTCTTTAGGATATTCTGGCTTTGAGTCTTGTTTGTAAATATAGTCACATACAATATCAATAGTCTCAGTTAAAGGAACATTGGTAAATAAAGATACAACGTCGTAACTTACAAGAATATGAGCAGGTTTGAAAGCAAACATTTTAAGCGGTCGATGAAGGAAGCCGTAGATTCTAACATATAGGTAGATGGCATACTTTCATTTATAACGTTACCCAAATGTTTTGCAAGATTGTACTCAGCAGTTGCAATCATAGATACCACTGGCCTGAGAGGAATGCCTTCTTTGTGGACCTTGGCTAACCCATAAATTTTACCAGGTTGACTGCCGGAGGGGACAATGTTCCTAAAAACAATGTCTGACACAAACTGTTTGACATTCTTATTTAAGAATCTCAAAATTGAATTTTCTTTTGATATCACAGGGTGTACGTTACCTTCATTGACCTTTATTTCTTTGAATTTTGTGTGGTCCAAAACAATTTCATCAAGTTTAGCATAGTATTCTAGGTTGATAATTATCAGTAGTCCATTTCCTTTATCGAATTTGCACACTTTTATACTATCGTCAATTCGTAACATGCGTAGAGTTTTATGTATTTAAACTTTATTTATGTACTTTAAACTTGATTTATGTATTTTAAACTTTGCTACATGTATCAACATGGTAAATCATATCTATGCTACAGCCTATGGAACTATATAATTTTAAAGCCTTACTATACCTGAGATATCTTCGAAAATGTTCGAACAAACATGACGCTTGTAAATATTATTGTTCTGTGTTGCTCATTTATTTGGTCTTATATGGAATGATAAGAGGAACTATTCATGGCAGTGAAATGACCTTTCTGTGTGGATAGGGGCATAAAGACGCCTGGAGATCATGAAATACTCACTGCCAATACATGGATTTGGTACTTCCGGTATCCACACATAACAATACATGCAAGCAATGTCATAGCGTAACAATCGCGACTTTTAGTACTACTCGCTGAAATCAGACATTCAACACTGCTTTGCATTTATCACCAGCCATAACTTAATTTAGAGACACTCATGAAGATGGAACCATGCGAGAGCTTTTCCAAGTACAAGCCCTGCCACTGCAAAGAGTCCAAACCCTGCCAGTGGCCCTTCAAATTCACCCTCCTGAAATTGTACATTGGGTTGCTAGTAATCAGCCTATGGAGCCTTGATGGTATTGAAAAAGGGGCCTTTTACTGGATATATTTTCAAGCATAACTAGATTTGTGGAAACATGCAGGATATACCACAGGCACTTACATATGACACCTGAGAGGGCATTTTGCCAGGCTTAAAAATAGCCATGAAAGCTCTAGTTCACCCACTGAAAAGACAGTGGTTGCCACTCTGACGCCACGATGAGGTCAGTTTGAGTGACTTTGGGTGAGAGAACTTTCTTTTCTAAGAATGACGTCGTTAATATTACATAAACCTTTAAGACGTAAACTGTTAAAAATAGTAACAAGACAACAAAACATAGTCTTTAAACACTATGAAAAGACTTGAGGTAAAGCAGTAGGACGGAATGTTTAAATGAAAGGTAAGTCCAGGAATGGCAAGAAAGTTTGGTCGAACAGTTAAAAAGTACATGAATGCAATAATATATCACCGTATATAAGATATAATAATGTTTTTATATATGCTCTCCCCCCCCCCCCAACAAAAAATGTACCCTAGTCTTACAGCGGTAAACTATGGATAAATTGGGGGTATGTGTACTATAAATACCAGTTAAATTGTGGTATTCAACAACAGTTTACCATGAAAAAAGGTGTTATTTTGCCGTGGTTAGTTTGAGGTAAATAGTTCCTAGGCATTACTTCATTTTCGGAGCTTGCATAATGTATTAAAAGAAGATGTGCATTTTCTGCTCCTATATTTCAGGGTTATAGTAATAAAATGACTATGAAGTATGAGGTGTGTACACTATAGTTTGACATGGGCGTTTTCCACGAACTAAAGCAATGTACATCATTACATGTACACGCAGAGTCAATACAAAGTCCTAACATCTGTATTACATAACGCTGTGTTTTACCGTAAGTTAATACGTTAATTATGGACAAGAATAGTGCATTACCAATCGCGAATTAGGTATTAATGAAAAGAGCATAGTCTAATCTTGCCAATTTATCAAACGTGTGCATTTTTTCTCCTGTAACGAGGTCAAGTTCACTGCAAATTTAACGACAATTTTTGGAGCCATGAAAAAAAGGCGCCATATTGAATGGAGATTTATCAGAAAGTACGACAAAAATTTCATTTTTTACTGTTTTCTTACGAAAAAATATATATGCGAATCAACTTACCGCGTCATGGTTGCTAGACAGGCCTTCTTTGGCATTGTTCAAATGTTTAAACCAGAGGGCTAGTTCTCAAGCAGTTTCGCAAAATTTCATACGTCTGACCAAATTTTGGGGGCCGGGCTACAAGAAACTGCTCTCTGAGCTTATTAACTCGCTCGTCAGTGACTGACTGTGGGTAGGTTTCATGTTTTCAAATGATGCATAACGTTGGTATTCAACTTTAAATCGAGTGACTTCAAGGGGGGAATTGAGCTTTGTACTGTTCTTTTATTACGAGGTTATATGTCATGTTATTGTTGTAACTAAAGGTATCGTGTTTCATTGTCTAGGTTAAACATGCTTTGCGGCGAATTGTTATTGTAGTGCACGTGCACGCTTCAATATTGGGATTACTAGTCCGCTCCATCATCTACATGGCTGGCTGGTGAATGCCAGCTGAACATACGCTCTTCATAGCAATCTGAAATTCACAAGTTTACTACATGGGAAAGAATCCAGACCCAAATTTGCAAAGAAAATTTTATTTTGCGCATTTTGTAAAGAAAATAGATCTCCTTGAGTAGCATACTTCTTCAAAACAGTACGTAAATTTTCTATATGGTTCGTTATTTTCGAATTGAACAAGACAGGTAACATTTGAGTTTACAACAGCCTGCAAAAAGGTTGTAAGCAACAGATGTTAATCGTATTTATCCGCAACGACTCGGCGTTATCTGTACTAATTCAGATAGTGCTTTAGGCTTTCGGTATAAATCACCGTATGTTCGTAAAATGTCGCCAACTACCATCGAGGTTACAGTAACGTTAATATGTTGTTCAATTTGACCAATCAGTGTCTAGGACTCTGTTTATTCCTTGTCACGTCCGCAACAGGCGTGATTCTTGATTGGCAGCTTGGTTAATCTGTGACGGTTTTAGTCATCATTTCTTCGTTTCTATTCGCAGGCGCATGCTTCCTAGAGTAATGTTTATAACCATTACACATAATAGCATAACTTTAATCGGTCTACGCTAAAGACCAACACCAAACTGGCTTCTTTGTGACCGAAATAACTTCAAAAGGGTTGCAGTAACAAAGACTGCTAACTTTAACCTCCACCGCGCAATACAATGACATGTATTTGTATACAAATACAGTTGTTCTGGTTGTCTATTCTATAAAAACAATGCTATTATCCCCCGTATGAACTCTCGCGAGGTCGATGAGGGGTTAAAATCCTTTTTGTTGTTGTTGTTGTTGTTAGTGTGGGAAATCAAAGATATTTCACGTTCGGATAAGATATATCACTCTCGCCAAAAACTGTAACACGATCACGTGACTCATGGGGAATAGCGCCCGTTTAGGGTTGGTAGGTAAACACCTTTTCTCGACCCTACATACTGTTGGACGACAATATGACTAGATTGAAAGTATGGTATTCAGCCATTAATTGTACTAATTCAGGAAAGAAAAACCCAGAGATTTCGTTTCGATACCCAAAAGATAAACAGAGGTTATTCGTGTTAATGGAATATTGTATTCATGTACAAACGAAGTTAATTTATACAAGAATTATAAAAAGGACAGGTCTATCTTAGGTCTACCCCTTACCGCCTTAGTCCTACCCCTGGCCTATCTATCTAAGTTGGTCAGGCTAAGTAAATAATTTGTCTTGGAGGTTAATATCATTTGTTGACCTTAGTTATCCTAGATTCTTGCTAACCTTAGTAATATTGAAGCAAAAGTTAGAAAATCTAGACCTAACTATATCGAAGGACATACGACTAGAGAAAGAGTAACCTACAGGGCCTAGGTAGTCTTAATTGCCTAAGATAGACATATTCCAAGGATGGAATCCTCTTTTGTTAAGCCTATATAGGCTAGGGGCTTGAACTTTTCATTATGGGTGCATGAAATTATATTGATGAAGTGACAAGCCTCGCCTATATGCTAGCACTGATCGGAGACATACCTTTTACATTATTTATTTTCTCAAATATTATATACCCACCAGTTTCAAATGAAATACAGCCACAAAATATTTTAACCTGATAGTACCAATGGCAAAATTAGTAATAAATGATGACAAGTGTAAGTAAAAGTTAGTCTGCATGTATTGGCCCCAAGTTAGATCATGCTATAATTGTTAGAAGTTTCACAAGTACTTTCCTCGAAGTCTTTGCTGTCTAAATTGTACTCAGACAAAAATGAACACACAGACTAAATGTCCCAGTGAAATTAATTTCCTCCCGGATGGTAGTAATAACAGTTTGAGAATTTTAGCCAATGCTTTTAGTTTCAGTTCCCCCAAAACGTTACAGCTCTGGTCTAGACTTCTGCATGTATACAAATATTGCAGTGTGCACTGTGGGTCCAGTTTTCAAGACGTACAGACTTACAAGATTCAACAGCTGAATAACTGAACAGAACTCTCCGCATTTGTAGAAGTCACTTTGAAGACTCGTAAATTCTTTCAAATGGCAGACTGGTATGGAATGCAGTTTCAACAAAGTTCTTAGTACCAAATCCAGCTCCAAAAGTACAAGGAAAGAGAAAACGTAGATCAAACTACTCCAATGCCGCAACAACTCCAAAGAAACAAAACTGAACCTTATCGAGGTAATTGACTAACCAATGATGAACAATAGCTTCTTTAATAACAGGACATAAATCTACTTTTATAAATTCCTTGTGCTTGTCTTCACGTTCATTGTTCCTGTCATGTGTACATAATCAAGCATTGGTATAAAAAGTAAACAGGCAAATGGCCTTATATAAATTAGAGGTCTTCCCGTACTGGCGTTGCACTCCCATGAGTATGATGATTCAAGGGAGAGTAGGATGCTTGAAAAAGAAAAGTTCTAGAGAATGAAGAGCTTAATTAGTTTTAAATAACTACTGTTAACTATACTTCTCTGAGATGCATTGATGCATTGAAATCAATCATTTCCATTTCTTCATTTTATTTCAGGCATTTCTTGCAGCATCCAAGTAGCCCTTGACCATACTTACGCTTTGTCAGCTGAGGCAAGAGCCGTTGGTAACACAAATAATGCAGGACTGTCCATAGGCACACAAGCCAGTGGAAAACATGCAGGGAAACAGGTAAAAATTGCACCAGTCATTGATGAGCATGAGGTGAAGTGGCAATGTATTGCTGATTTCTTCAAATATGGCACAAAGTGACCTCTTCGAATGGCACCCAAACTAACTTCACAGCATATTGAGCTCCCACCTTTAAGTGCAACTGAGGGTTCCTTTAGCAGCCTAGGGTTTAAGTCATACAGTTCCATCTGGCATTCTGACGTACACATCATTGGGGAAATTAGCCTCTGATACAGCCCACACAGCTAAATGTATTGACAAAATCGATAAGCTGTTTGATAGTTTTTATTCACGAAGTTCACAGACCAGCATTAAGGATGGATCTGAACATGTCAATTCTGGAAGGATACAAAGAAGTGGATCAACAATTGGAGGATTGTTAACTTGTCCATTTCTAGAATTGCTTGTGTTAAAGGACGGGTTCTCACAATTTCTGCAGTACTTCAGTTGTATGAGGATCCCACAAAGAATTACGGTTTCAAGTATCTGATGACTAATCGGCTTAACCAGGACTGCATTAAGAACTTGTTTTCTGTAATCAGAGTGCGTGGAGGGCAAAGAGATAACCCAACACCTAATGAATTCAGATCTGCCATAAAGCAAGTCATATACAACAAATTGATGATACCACTTCGTAGTAATACAAACTGTATAACAGACGATGATGCATTTCTTGCTTTGCAATTCCCCATTTCTACCACTAATACTGTACTTAACAAGTGTAATAGTGAGCATTTGGATGTGGAGATTATTGATGATGTAACTCATGATGATGTGCAAGAAAATGTGATGACATATATTGCCGGTTGTATCTGCAAGAAAGTCCTAGCAAATCACGATTGTCAAATTTGTAAGACAGCAATTGTAAAGAGCTCCCTGACCTAGATAGCCCAGCTGAGCTTATGACTCACTTCAAAGCATACTGCACACAACACTCAGATTTTGGTTCATTGACTGCGCCAACTGACAATTTCACAAATTTCATAATGCTCTGTGAGGATGTTTTTGTGAAATATTTTAACAATTTTCCACATTGAAAACATCGCCACAAAATAAAATTAACGTTCAGGATTTCTGCTTCTTTCAAAGTAAGGAATTACTACTAAATCTTCGCAGTGTAGAGAGGGAGCAGGATCTTGTACACTTTTTTTTGTGTCAAGTTCCGTTTCCTTCATGCAGTCATTTTTTAAATCAGCAACTGCTTGATAAAATCACTGATAAAAATGGTAAAATAAGCAGATCTAAAGCAAACAAAAAACTTATGACGGTATCTCATGTGTGAAATAGGGTCAAAGAACTTATCATGCACACAAGCCTATTGAGGTATGTTTTCATAATTAGCTGGTGCTTGAATCTGCGTTGCTTCAGTTAAACTTATTGGATCCATTCTCAGTTATTTATTTTATTGTATCACAAAGTTGTTGAAGCAGTGGCCTAAATAAATGCATACGTTACATACACAGTAATGTATAATTCGTAAAAATTGTAACCAGCAACTAATGTATGTAAACATTCATGGCCTACGTACGTACACTGTTTTTAACATGAGAATTTATGTATGTTTCAGTTTTTGGTTTCGATGATAATCGTAACCTATACATTCATAATTGGGTGTGCGAGTGCGTGCGTGTATGTGTGTGTGTGCGTTTGTGACGCCCAGCTTGTATACACGATATCTCAAGTAGAGAAGATAAGACCAATTTTATATTTCGCGTGTAGAAGTACCACATTGAGTATAAGAAGCCTAGTGATTTTGGTGGAGGTCAGAGGTCATTGGGGTCACCAGGGGTCAAATTGTGAAAACCTTGTAAACACGATATCTCAAGAAGAGAAAATCAGACCAACTTCATAGTTAATGTATAAAAGGACCACATTGCGTACAAGAGGCCTATTGTTTATGGTGGAGGTCAAAGGTCATTAGGGGTCACCAGGGGTCAAATTGTGAAAACCTTGTAATCACGATATCTCAATACTGGAAGCTTGGCTCTAATGTAGTGTGTTGACGTACCATATTGAGTTAAAGAAGCCTATTGTTTTTGGTAGAGGTCAAACGTCGTTTGGGGTCATCAGAGGTCAAATCGTGAAACCCTTGTAAAATGTACACCCTCACTATACATTACGTCAGATTCATGAAGAAAACTGCTCATGTTACATCATCGAAACCACAATGCATTTTTGCATTCTGGTTATTTCTTATTGTTGATGGAAAATTCAGTCAATTGAAATATTGAATCTCCTTTTCCATTCTTACGTTAATGATAAATCTACAAATAAAAGACCAGCTTTATCTGAACACCCACCAGTGAATTCCGGATATATCAAGTGTCTAATTACCGAATAGCTTGATAACATTCTTACATAAATTAAAAGAAGATATGTACTGTGTTTAATCATATTTTTATATTTATTTCCGAAACTATACAACCTGAAGGAAGAAGTTAGTGGACATCCCAAAAACTCTGCATTCATTGTACAATTTCTTATTGCAGACTGAAGGCAATGGCAAACGAATGACAGAAGTTAACAGGCTCCAGTGTGCTATAATGGACAACGAACAAATACTTTCTGCTGGATAATTAATGATTCGTGAAATTTGCTGTGATAAATAAACCTGTTGAAACCAGAATATATGTATTGATTTTTGTCTATATTTTTTGTTATTTCAGTTTCACATCCTATCAAAAGTGAGAATAATACAATTAATGTAATCTCGAACATTTGCTTCTCAACCTTGAGAAACTCCAATACTTTTAAATCCATATCTTCATGACTGTATCTGATCACAAAGAATGCAAAACTCACATTATTTATGAGCAGGAAGTACCCGAGACTGTTCTCTCATAATGGCAATACCAGCGCCGTTGGAAAAAAGAGATACGGAGTGATTGGGAATCGATGATTTCATGACTCTACCGATCAACACACGTAGCGTTGCACTCAGTGGCGGCGCCAGCTCTCCCAACCTGGGGGGGGGGGACAACAAGGGGGCAGGGCAGATTATTGGGGGGCAAAAATAAAATGGCAGGTCCGATGCATCGGCGCGATCGTGGAGCGATCGCCCACTCTGGCTGGGGTCAAGGGGCCCGCCTTAGGGCCCCTTGCGGGGTCCATGGGCAACGCCCCGGTGGGGGTCGGGGGCGAAGCCCCCGGAAGCTCCGCGATTTTAGAGCTTTCCGGGGCCTAGAACCCACTTGAAATTGATGCATTTTGATGACAGTAGTATTCCG